>JAVCKU010000001.1:5194754-5206249 GCA_032273985.1 Hypsolebias coamazonicus
TATCCAATAAGCGAAGCTGTCTAAAGGGCTACGCTCATATTCATAGAATCTGGGGTTACAATACGTAACCAACGTTTCTTCCTGTTATGATTGAGTTTTTTCTTTCCACTGTTGCCTTTGTGCTTGCTCAGGATGGGAGACTGGGACGAAATGAAGACTCAACGCAATCTGCTAGCCTCCTTCCTTCCTTCCTTAGACAGATAACTTTACTAATCGTCATTTATAATGTATGTGAATGTTTCTGTCCAGTGCCCTGAGACAACTTCTGTTGTGACTTGGTGCTGTATAAATAAACTGACTTACCGGTAAATTGAAATATGTAGACATGCCAATACAAAGCAACACCGTGACTGCTACTGAACTTCTAAGCAAAGTAATCTGATGTGAATCTCAGAATGATCTGTAAAAACGAGTGTAATGAAATAATTTATTCCCATCATTCTTTTTTTCAAGTTCAAACTAAAAGAACTTGGAAAATAATCTAACCTAACCTATTTAACCTTTTGGAAAACAATCTCACAAGCCAAACTATTCATTTAGATTCTTTTCTGAAATGCTTTAGTAACTGACAAAAGTGCTTTACAATGTGCCACATACTTTCAAAATTACTGGCAATAAATATCCCTTGCATTAAAAGTCATGTACAGCAAAAGCTCAAGTTGCACCCAGTCGTGGTTCTTATTAAACACCTCAGATATTTTCAAAAGTAACAATTATTTAGGAATCCAAAAGCTAGTTGATGTTATTTCAGTAGAATAAAGCTGAACACTTTCTTTGACATGTGATGATCTTACAAATGAACAGCACACATGTGGCAGGAAATTACAAAGAGATGCAACAAAGCAGCACAGCTTCCCCATTCATTGCCTTTCATCAAGTAAAATGTTCCAAATCTGATTTCTTGCTTGTAAGCACATGATCCAGTCGTTCTTTCCAAATGCGTTGGTACAGCAAGCATGTAAAGGCATTTGTGTCTCCATCAGATATGTCATATACACTTTAACATAATGAAGTGATGCTGTGGACCCACTGGCATGAATAATTCACAACACCAATTTACCATAAAAGGGAGGGGGTGGATATAGTATGTGCGATTTTTAAGGGCACACGGGCCCTTGCTTTGGGTGAGTGAGCAATTTTAATTCAATTTGATATTTCTCTTTTAAACTGAGACGAGACCTTGAGCTCAGCCAGGGAAAATAAATAAGGGGGTATCAGAAGGGGGAGCCATGGTTATGGGGTGGGAGGAGAAAGGGGTGGAAGTTCTCCTTGCCATCCATCACAGTGGCACTCCAATGATTGTCAAATAAGTAGCTCTGTCCAAACCCATCTTTTATCATTATGTACGAATGAATCTATCTGGGGCTCACATCATCCCACACATGGGAGGGCTCCATCTCATATACATGATACAAAGATGATATGGAAATAGGATGCATGGTGCAAAATGGCTTGGTGGATTCACATCACTGGCTGGGATAACAGACCAGTATTTGATATGTGCACTCAGACTTAAAAATGAAAACTGATGCCACTGTAGGCACATTCTGTAAGCCCAACACAACACATTGTTTATTAGTCTACTATTTTTTTTGACTAAAAAGCCTTTCAATTCCCTCTTTGCAAATTTAGCTCATTCAAAGTTTAAGAAAAAGTCAGTGTTGCATTCTTGATATTTCAAGGGCTTTTTGAGCTTGGACGTTTTGTGCCATCGTACCTCTGGGTCATGGCTCCAAAGCTGACATGAAAACCTCCATTTGAATAATTCCACAAAAGTGGGTGAGAACTCTTGGCATGGGATTAAAAAGGCTGTACTTCCAAAAGCTGCTCTCAATCCATTTCTAAATTGTCAAGGGGCCTTCTAAGAGGCAAAACAAACCCACCTTAATCTCTGATAATCATACTTAAGCATGAATGTTTCATGTGAAAATGCCTGGGTATAATTTAGAGGCTTTCCCCCCTCATTCCTGGGGTAACCCTGCTACAATCCAGAAATCCTTTTGGCCACATCACAGATGAAATGCGATGTAGAGAGATCAGATGCAGTGCAGTGCAAACAGCATGTAAGTAGGAGGAAACAGAGCCTCACGTTGCACTTACCAGGTTTCTTGGCTACTGACAGAAACTAAAAAAATGTGCTATAAGATAAAGCTGTTATGAACAAGAAGAATAAAAAACAGTGATTGGTTATGATCAGCTCTGTTATTTCTGTCTCAGAATTAAAAATGACAAGCAATACCAGGGACCAAACTAATATTATTATTATTCAAGACAGAGCATAACCCTGCAGTGGAATGATTACATTTGACTTGCAATGATTTCCCCCCTGCATAAGAAAACAACAGCTTGGAAAAACAAATACACATATTCCCTAAGGTAGCTTTGTTACCGCCGCTTTGCTGTAAATAATCACTGCAGTGAAACATGGTTTGATTTCATTGGAATACAGAACAGGAGGATAACAGTCCAACCCATCTGTCTCTCAACTTTCAGGGGTGCGGTGTAGGGTGAAGAGCATCTGCATCAGCCACGGTGCTTCCAATCACATCATTATCCTCATCACCTTTCAACCCCCCGGCTGAAACCCCCTTTTGGAAACAGTGGCTGACACATACGAAGCAGGTAAACACCTTTAAGAGGATCTGACGCCCCGTAATGGAAGAAAAAACACTTCCGTATTGTTCTGGGGCCCTGGCGCTGCGCAAGGCTTGTTGAAGAGTAAGCCTTTGTCTGGTGTCACCTAATTGGATCAAGCTTGTGCAGAGAACAGATGTGTATGGGTGACTGAGGTAAACACTGGACCAGAAGATGCCAGGGCTGAAATTGCTTTGAAAATTGTTTCTGCCTCCCTAGAATGAGTGAGAATTGCAGGAAAAAGACAGTATAAAGGCACATTTACTGCCCCGCCGTAAAAGTAATAAACACTTCCCTTTTTCTGGTGCGCATTCAAAGGGTGCCCTGTTCTGTGTTGCCCATTCAAGCCCAATCATACATGAATTTCAAAGGTATTTGTTGCACATCGGCCGTCAGAGTAGTACTAAGGCATTAGCATGGTATGTTCCTTGGAAAAAGATGAATTACACTCCCAAAAGTCAGTATTGTAGATCTAATTGAGTTGACAAAAAGGTGTCGTTGGGGTCTGACAGATTTTAGGTGCGACTCTTTTCTGCTTTCAGTGAGTTGCTACTAAAGTGAGACACATTAGTATGAACAAAGAGCGATGAAGAGAGACAAGGAAGCACTACTTCCAATCAGGCATCTGCCTCCCCTCCGACACAGCTCAATTTAACCTTGAAGAGTAATGAGATCTGACTTGCTTAAATGTTAGCATTCTTAAATCATCAGGAAGTGCCTCAGAGGAGCCGATAATCACTATGCCAAATTGCTGTGCTCACTAATTTCATTTCTCCCCAGCATTTGCTTGAAGTTAGTGTTGATTATTCAAGAACAGGCATTTAATGCTGCCAGGTCCCAGGGGTGTTGCATTAAAATGTAATAACTTGCAACATGAATGAAAACAACAACACCCCCCCCCCCACACACACACTTTCCTCCATCACGTCTCTGCTTTCCTACCTCTTCAATCTCTCTCCACTCTCTCCCTCCATAGTGGGAGCTCGAATCTAATTCTCAGCCCATCTGGCAGGCGTAATGAAGGCAGGTCGGGCTTGTGATGCCCTGCTGCCATGGCTCGGCAGAGCAGGAGGTTAGCTGACAGATTGGGCCAGGATGAGTGGAGGGGAGTCGGGGAACCTGCAGAGTGGGTAAGCCAGCCCAGTTAATCTCCCATGTGCCCCAGTGTGATCGGGGCCAAGACTGAGCACACGCTGAGGGTATAGAGCATGGGGTCTGGAGTGTGGATGGCCATGGGCAGAACAACTTAAGGGCGGCATTTTATTATTTGCATTTTATTTGATTTAAATGACTCTAATCAAAATAATAGAACATATTACTTAATACTAAAGACTGAAAACACAAAACATGCTTATTAACAATTAGTAAGAGACACAGGTAAACTTTCACACTCAGTACAGTAGTTTGTCGTTAATCACGGGTGTTTGGGACCACGCCCACCCATGATAAGTGAAAAACTGCAATGAAGGGATACTGTAGTCCAAGTTCAAGTTCAGTAAACTTTGTCACGTCATGTGTCAGGCTGTAATCACACTCATCATATGTCACTCCCAATCTCCCTCTTTAAATAAACTATTTAAATTTAAATAATGTAACATTTTAAATAAACAAACCATGCAGCATGTTACAGTAATGTTACAGTATTTAAATTTAAATTGTAGAGAAGAGAAGTGCAGCAGGTCATCAAAAGGATGTGTCACACAGCTTCAGCTCTGCAGCACGGAGCAGAGATGTACTTCTTGATCAGCTACACTTCAACAGATGAACACTGAAGTTATAAAATAATTAAAAATAACTTTTAACTTATATTTTGTGATTATGATGATTTTTATGATGTGACATACTTTGACCTTTAAGCTGGAAGACAAAAGTTGATTGGTGCATCTGGACAGCAAAGGGTTAAACCTTCACAAAGCAGCAGCAGGAGAACTGTGTGGTGGCTGAGAAGGAGATCAGCTGATCAGCTGCAGGAGGGAGCTTCCCCCTGTACTTGTGGGCTGCACACATGGTGCAAAATCATTTAAAATAATTTATTTTAAATAAACAACCCATGGCTCATCCATCAATCAGCCAATTGTGTCATGTCCAATCTTATTTTGAAAATCTGTGATATAGCAAACCAGCAATAAACAAACCACAAAGTAGCGAGGGACTGCTGTAACCTAAAACAAGTTCATATGAGTATCGGTACAGTTTATTAATTCCACGTTGGCCCTTTGATTCAGTCCTTCAGTAATACTTTAAAAACAAACAAAAAAAATAAAATCTTTTCTAATGCAGTAATGTAGCATGTTGTCAGACACCAGTTAGATAGTTAAACTGGTATTTTGCCTCAACATGTGGACCCTTGGAGAAATTCAATTGCTTCTTAGCCCCATCTGGCAATATACAGTATAATTTACATTCAGACAAACAACACACAGAAGATATGAAAACAGGCAGCACAAGGCATTTATTGGTATAATAATTTTACTGTTACTCCCACCAGGTAAAATTTTGGGTGCAATTAAAAATATTGTTCAGAAACGGGTTTGTTGTACATCTTTAAAAGAGGTAAAATCCCTTGCTGTAAGACAAGCGTCGGCCAAGGAGAACAGCAACTGGGAGAGGGCCCATGTTTGACACTGGAAACACCAGGCAATTATGATTAAGCTCCTTTATCTAAACACAAACTGCTCTCCAATCGCTGCAATCTGCCTGCCATGTGTGAAAGCACGTAGGAGACAGGGGGGAAGTGGCGAACTCGCCAAAACCCTGTTGACAGACCTGCAGTAGCTAACACTGGTGTGTATTTGTGTGTATCTGTGAGTGTCAATATGTGTTTACAAATTTTCTTTACCAAGCTCAGCTGATCTTAAGAGACATTATTTTGTTGGCAATTTCACCAGCAGCCAAATGTTAGCTGAGCCTTTAAAAGTCGACTTAGTGCCACAGCAAAGGCAGGGTAGCAGAGAGGCATGTCAGCCTAAACTAAAAGATGTCAATGTTGGCAGGGTGCAGAAGAGCACAAAGGAAGATCAAAAATCAGATTGGCTGACAGAAAACAACAACAACAAAACGTGTCTATGTGACAGGAACAAAAAATAGCAGGTTTCCCTGAGCTGTGCTCCGGACTCTGGAGAAAGCACAACACTGCCATTAACAGCTACTCTCCTCATAAACATACCAGCATCAGCCGGCGGTATAATTGCTCCTGCTTCTCCTGTAATCTTATACCTTACCTGCTGTTACTGTCAGACACTTTCTCCACTGAGAGACGGAAAGAAAGAGAAAGAGGTGCAGAGGAAAAGGAGGGGCTGTGCCGCATTTGTGTGTGGTGAAGTTGAGGTGGTATAGGTAGGTGTTGCTTGTGTACTGTCAGATACAAGAAAACCAAAGTAACAAAGGTGGTGAAGAGACAAATCACAAGAGAGAGAGAGATTAAAAAAAAACATGCTAGGTAATGGAGTGTGTTAAAAATCCATAATTCTAGGAGCAAAGATCGGGGGGTTTCGATGGAGGAAAATCAAGTTCTTCCTCTTTGAATGACTAGAAGAGTGGCAGAACATGACCTACTTAGTTCGACTTTTATTTCTAATACAAATGATATGAAGCAGCGAGGAAGGTGGGAGGTGAACCGACATAGATTTAAAGTAAAATTAAAGCAACAGTAGAAATAATCATTACCAGGCGGTGTTTGCAAATGCAAAGTAAAGCTTCATCGTTTTACTTGACCTCTCAAATCTAAACGAGGGTCTGAAGTTACTCTGTGGGCCAAAAAGCAAATATGCATTCATAAAATTCATTACTGACCTGAAAAGACAAATGTTAAACAAATCATGACTTAAACATAACCTGCTACCCTCTAAAAGCTACAGGATTAGTTTGAAAAATCTTTCAAATTAGTCTAAATGTTGCAGTAGATGTAAAAATGTAGGGAGAGAAGAGAAAAGCAGAGGAGAAATCCGCTTCCTCAAATATGTTACTGAAAATGGCAGAGTGTTTCATTTCTCTGTACCATCATAACCCCACGCTAAAAATTCACCGAAACAACGGAAAAGACACACGTTTAGCTCTGCTAAAGGAATGGGCTTGCCTCTGGCTCTTCTTCATTTCAGACTATGTTTGTGCAGCATTTTGGAGCTCTGGTGGGTTTGCAAAAGGCCTGCAGGCAATTTGTCTCATCTGCAGAGGTGGTTTCTGCTTGGCGCTTGCAGCAATCTGCTGGTTCATGCCTTTTGTTCTACCTCTCCATGGAACATTTGGCCACAGGTTGCAGATTACAGCAACACAGCCATCACAGGCACATGGATGCTTGTTTCTCCTACAAATGTTCAAGACTGGAGGAATGGCAGGTGACGGTTTTCAAATCATCCAGGGGAAAGGATGTGTATTATCAAGAAGAACCATTATACCAGTTGATGGGAAATACTGGTACCTTAATTTTGTGTGTAAAAACTTCTACTTTTTTCTCAAACTTTGGACTCTGCAGTTTATAAATAGGAAAGGCTGATTTAGGCATTTCTTTAATTTAAATATTTATTTTCATATTTATCTTAACAGGCTACTGTGCTTCCTGCTGCCAATTAACATTTCCCATTGATACAGCTGGGTGCTCATATGGCTGACCAATACCCACCCCTCTTGGAGGCAGGTTTCTGAGATGCACGCAGAGTGAATGCCACAGGTATTCATGACAGGTACCTTTTGCTCATGGTTTCAATTTGCTAATAAATACCCATAATCCCACTCTGTGGCCATGTGACCAGAAGTCACCCTAATGCCCAATGAAGTACCGTACTTGTGATTCCCTGATCTGTTACGGAAGCACGATCCGTAGTGTAGCTCATGTGCGCATACGCTAAAAGGAATACTTCCGGGTCACATGGATTGCCATTGAATATGCTAGATTAAGGAAAATGTACTGGTATAATTCTGTTTATGGATAAGAACTGTCTTAATTTACTTAGAAATGTATGTGCTCTATCGCCGCCAGTTTTCATGCTGCTAATTCACGCCACTTGTATTTCCATTGAAATCATTGATATAGTTATGTCATGGTTAAAATGAGATGCAGCTCCACCACAGAGCAGCACTGTTTCATCATGGAAATAATTGTGCTATCATAAAGAATCAGGGAATGATGGTACTCTCAATGAATTACGAGAACACACCCCCAAGATAGACGTGCAATAATCAGATTTCCTGTTTGAAAATGTGCTGGCTCCTTAGATAAATAACATTATTAAATTGACTTTTTAATAACATATAAACACAGAACACTGCTGCGGCTAGGGTTGCCAGCTGATTTTTTTTTTTTTTTTTGGCGACCTGTCAATCAATCCAGTAGGCGTGTCAGCAAATGACCAATCGGCAACCTCAATTTGTCCTGAAGGTAAACGCCCCTTGTCTGTGGAACTGACAGCAGCCGCTCATGGTGGACACTTGAGTATGAACTCTGAACCCTCTGTGGACGGTGTGCACAGTTTCCGCACGGCTGACAGGACGAGCGAGTATACTGGAGCCTTTAGACTAGTTTTTATGTTCATTATGTAGGTTGAATGGTTATTTACCATAGTAGATTACCAGTAACCAAGACTCAGAGAGCGAGGTTCTCATCATGAAGTCCTGTGGAATCAGCCTTCTGTTAGTGTGGTGAAGGCAAACCAAAGTCCATGCCATCTGGTGGCTGAGTCTTGTACTACAGTAAGAGTTGCACATTGTACCAGAAGCTGTGTGCAGTTTCTGATATTAAATTGTGGACACCCGCATCTTATGCACCAGCCCATCTTATTTATGTACAAAATTGTGTTTTATTTTGAATTTTATATGTGTGACTTACAGTCAGGTGCGTTCTATAGACTGGCGATTACGGTAACTTGCTCTGTTGGATTCTATTCATGTAGAAATGGCATCTTCTAAATTTCTTGGGGGACACTGGAAACTGTTAAAGTTTCAACAAAACATTATTAAATTAAATTAAACAAATGTGCTTATGATCAAAAATGTATAAGCTGCTGTATTATAAATATCTATAATGTATTGTGTGCCATCTTGTATGTAATCAAGTTGAATGGAAGAGGGAAGAAAAATACTGGAAAGGACAGAGACACATTTTATTTTGAATTTAGACACTAGACAAGGCCTTTCCTCTCTTCCTTGCTGATTGGACAAGCACCTCTGAATGAGAAGTGTAAAACAGTCAGCTTCTGAAATCTGTGGGAGTTAGGTTTTTTCACATGGACAGCAGCAATTAAAAAAAACTTTCATGTTTATGGCACCATGTTATATGGCATTTGGATTTGCAAGGTGCAGGTATTTTTCCCTCTTAGTAAAATAGACTATTCCATTTGGAAGCATGAGTTCCCCATAAGGATGGGTTATGACAATATCACACCTCCATGGAAGTCTCATCCCACAGTCCACAGGAGACTTTCTCTCCCGTCTGTCTGCTTCTGGGGGGCTGCCATTTTATTCATTCTCCATTCCCAGATAGATGTTTGTAATTGGAGCTCTAATTTATGATCAGGCCTTGGTGAAGGATAATGATATGGAGGATTGTAATTTGCTGATGCAAATTGTACGTTATAATGGGGAGCTATAAAAGCCCCAGCAACATCTCAGAGACTTGCCAAACACCCTGAGCGTTCATTACAGCCCTCATTAAAACATCCATGTCAGCACTGGGAGCTCTTACAAATGGAAGGAGCATGTAATTGCAGCTTGATTGTGGTATATGTAACATATGATAAAGTGGAATTACCACTTTATTTGTCTACAGTGTCCGTGAAACTTAATGGTGAGAAAGCCTGTGGTAAACAAATCCTCAGAGCATGCTTTGATTGTTACATTATAGGCCTTTTGTTTAAAGTGGAGCAAATGTGAGTTAGGGGATGGTGCATTCAGGACAAACGAGGAACGATAATAATCAAGGTTGGGCTTATGGGTATAAAAGTAAGGCTTTTACCCATGAGAGCCTGCATTTCATTTGGACTAACTTCAACACGGGTGATAGCAAAGAGCTTTGTAAGGGAATACATTAAGTGGAATTAATATAAGAAAAGGCCCTTATTGTTCTATTTTTTTAATCTCCCAAAGTCATCATCATGCACTTGCTTTAAGGGTGGTATAATTAGACTAAAGTAGGTTAGGCTGCACCACCGAAGTCACCTCTAGTGGGAAGAAAAAACATTTGTACTAATATCTGTTTAGGTCAACGCATTACAAACCACACCAATTTCTATCTGTTGATCTCAATGTCATCATAAAAATGAAGTGTGTGAATACCTTCAAGCTAAATGTCACAGCTTTTACGCAGTCTTAGGAGAAAAGCAAAGTCAAAAAATCAATTAAGAGTTCATTTGGATTAAGTGAACTATGTCAGAGCAGGTTTCTTTGGCTGTTTTTCGAGGCTCAGTCATTACTTAAGACCTGGCTTTTTACTCAAATGTCTTGCCCTGCAGTCCCATTTGAGTTTAGTGCTGTTCTGATGCATTTCCATTAGAACAAAATCTGAGCTGCATGGCTAAAAAAGTTTCCCTCCTCAGCTCTGAATGATAGCAGGCTTCTATCATCTGCTCTGTGTGCTCAGCCATTGGAAAAGGATTTTCAGTCGTGCCATTCAGCCAAGGCCCCAGAAGCCTGCAGCCTTTATCTGCAGACCCTTTGATTGATGTGTTGTGGGACCTGCTGTGGTTAACAGCAAATTTTATCTGTTGCTAGCAGCAACAGCTCAGGTCCCTGGTGCGCAGAGAGCAGCGGGGCCTAGGATCTAAAGTTGGACTGCACACAGGGATAAACAAATAGGTTTCTTAAGATGGACAGTCCTCACAGAGAGGCCTCTGACAAGCAGCGCCCCACCCTAAAGCCAGGACAATGTCAAGGCCTCAGCCCAGTCTTGCTGGGCTCTTGGCTTCCTTTACTAATATTCACCGTGTGCAGAGACAGTGGTAAGGCAACACCTACACAGCTAATAAATACCGTAATTTCCGGACTATAAGCCGTTGCTTTTTCCGCATGCTTTGAACACTGCGGCTAATTTATGATTTTTTTTTTGATGGGCTAACGAGCTTCATGCAGCCAAAACATTTAGCCTCGTCACACCCGGGCACTCACATAGCTGCCCAATACATATCTCTCATGGGGGTCCTCGTGACTCAATGAGAGTATCCATATAAATAAATAAAATAAAAAATGGAGGACATTTTTATGGAGGAAAACACAAGCGGTACAGATTTGATCTAAGATAGGGATCAATGACTTCCTGGTCCTACTGTATTTTTTATTTTATATTTTTACCAGCCATGTTACAGACACTATTCAGAAAAAAATGCATTTAATGTATGTATTTGTGTATGTTACTGGTACGTATTTAATTAAAAGTTTAATTTCTTTCTGTGTAAATATCTCATGTTACAACATGGACACCAGCAGCTTGGCCTGCACAAGTGTGGCCTGTATGTGTACAAATTTCTTTAATTTGTTTATTTTTTTATGGACATGGCTGATATTCAGGTGCGCTCAATAGTCTGGAAATTAGGGTAGTTAGCAAAGCAAGACAAACAGGGACAGCAGACAGAGGAATATCCAGAGAGTTAAGAGTCACAGAGATGTAAGGAGACAGTTAAGACATTCGGGGAAAAGAACATGGTGTAATTAGACATATCTTGCTGCAAAAATGTTTATTTAAATAAAATAACTTTCATTATTTTACCTTTGTATTAGCAAAGCTTAGGTGCTAATCTGCCAAACATGTGTTATTTTATTAAATAAGCATGAAATGTTTATTGGCTTATATTATGATTGAGTGTTATAATCCTTGCACTTGATAAAAATCGTTTTAAAAGCTTCATCACTCAGGAAAGTGTTTTTTGTCACAACTT
>JAVCKU010000001.1:5237595-5248175 GCA_032273985.1 Hypsolebias coamazonicus
ATTTAAAATGACTTTGAATGAAATTTTCATATATTTATCATTTTGTTTGCAAAAACAAACATAGCTGAATGATACAACATATATATGTTGTACCATTTTATGCAAAGTTCAAACATCATGTCAGTGGACCTTTAACAGTTGCAAGAAATTAAATAAAAAAGAAAACAATTGTAATCTAAAACAAAAACTTACACTAAAGTTTGGACAAAAACAAAGTGAAATAAACAAACATAAAAGACTAATCTCTGCTTTACCCCTTAGTCCACTGAACTTTCTCCAAAGTCCTCAGTGAATATTACAAATTATTCTCATGTGCAAACAGCACAGATAAATAGTACCAGGAATCCAGGCTTTACAGACCTCAGAAAGTAAACATAGCATGGCACATTGCGCTACATCTCTATGCACAGTGGGTTTTTCAAAGATATGAATGCCTGCTTGTCTGGGTCAGTTAAATGACATTAAAGCCAGCTTAGTAGCACAAACACTGCAGTGAAGGGTAAAATATCAAGAGGTCTGAATCTCGTTTCTGGTGAGAAGTTGAGGTGGTCCAGTAAACTCCAAGCTTAAGGCTGGATTATAATGGTGCATTGCTTGTGGCTTGTGACACCAACAGAGAAGATCATTGTTTGTATCAGTGTTTCAGCGTTTCAGCCCTCATTGCACTACTGATCTTGAACATAAGGGGTCACTATTGAAAAATGCCAACATGTAGCAGAAAGGGCACATGTACAGTTGTTCACTGGTCTATTTTGAAGTTTATAAAATGGCTTTTGTTCAGTTGTATGATGTACTGTAGAAACTAAACTGTTCAGAGATTCTGCACTGCTAACCTTCTTGTTTATAGTTTGGCAACAACAAAAAATAAGATTTGAATGACTAGCCAAAACGATTCAAACACCGCCTGCACATTGGACACTGACACATTTATTTGGCTAGGGACACAGTTCCTGAGGCCAAGAATGAACGTCCTAAAACAAACTATCTTGTTTTGTTCTAAATAAAGAGTGACAGTTCAAATAGCAAATATACAGTAACAAAGTATAAAACTGCTCACTGCCATGAACAAAAAATAAACACCAACCATTCAACTGTTATGTGGGGTACCCCAAGGTTCAGTTCTGGGACATAACCTGTTTCTTCTTAATTCTTACTCAAAGATTAATAGGTAAGGAATTTCCTGATGTTTCCTATCATTTCTGTGTTGATGATATTCAGCTGTATCAGTTGTTGTTCAACTTCACAAAATATCACAAGTTGTCATCCCCGATGAATTATTAAATCATCATCAAACAGTAACTTTGTGAAAACTACATGGAGCTGAACTCAGAAAAAACTGAAACCATATTATTGCCCCTGAAAGCTGAATAAGCTCTTCTGTCCAGCCGAGCCCTGCAAACCTACGTCTTGTCTCAATTCTGTTGTGTCACTGGCGTATCATTATAGAGGATTGCTTCACAACAGTTTCTTACCACTCAGAAAAATCTACAAATGCTTATTTCTAGTGATCTGAGTTGGTGGTGATGATTATTTTAACCCCCTTAAAATTATTCTAACAGATTTTTTTTTTTCTCACAGTTTTCAAATTTTGGCCATGTACAACACAGCCACACAACCTAGTCGCTTGGTCACAAACACTCAGAATTAAAAGACTGCAACAGAAATTTTTCCCATTTTCTCACTAATTTGCGTATCCCAACTTTTACCCAGTAGTCACAACCTTGTAAGACACTACCCTAACAGTTGTGCCACAGAGGCTAATAGTGAAGATATGTACAGTATATCATGTCTACAAGCACAGGGGCAAGAACTGTTCAAAATACAGAAGCCTTAGATGATCTATAAATGCGAGCTCTTAACCAGTACTGCTGTGTTACCAGTAAAACTATCAAGAATACATTAAGAAGATTAAACTAGTTCACTAGCAACCGAAATGAAAACAAAACATCTTTCAAAACTGTTTATGTTTCTGCAAATACTACAGTTGTACTTATGGGATTTCAATGGTATTTTGGGTATTTGGCATGATTTGTAAATTCACCCCATGCATGCTAGAAATGGTTGCTTTGCTTTGTTCTATCATGCAGTATCTCTCCATCACCTGCTATGCTTTTTTGATAGCGTAAAGGCTTTAAATTATCTTGTCTGCTGTTCAATTTGCATTACAACCATAATTATCCACATGCATCTGATAAGCACCGTCATCAGTTTTATCTAGTTGCCAGCCGTTTTTTTCTTGCATGCTTTACTTATTTAGCATGTTAAACAAGTTAAGCAATTTCTACCCCACACTGTGGCAAATACTCTTAAAATGGCAAGAAGAAAGAAAAATAACCAAGGTTATAAATCCTAACAACTGTAACAAAAATTAAAAACAATAATTAAACAGCATACAGCTAGAGAAGTTGAGAGAAACTCATTGTACATTTTATGACAAAAACCATCATACAAACCATTTTAAACTAAATGAAAACACCTGATAATAGTTTTCTATTTTTTCAAAAGCAGATAAAAGTCAAGGAGACTTTGCTTTAGAATGAAAAGCAGGTTCCCTGGAACCACTGAATAAACCAGACTTACATTAATTGAAACACCAGACAAAGGCATGCAAAAAATAATAATAACAAATAAATAAATAAATAAAAAGCTTTGTCTGCGATTAAATCATTTTGATAACATTTTACATCATTCCATGTACCATAACAAAAAATATGACAAATGTTTGTAGAACGTCTGGCATTTGCACTTCATGCATTCATTTTCAAACATGACTAAACATTAAGAAGTGCTACTCAGATGATTTATTGTGAACCTGATACATCCAAGGTGCAAATCTAAGTGTAAACATACACACATGCACACGCGTATGCACACACACAGAGTCAATATCCTAAATCAGGCATCTGGAAAACATTGAAGCCATCTAGGCCTGTGCAAGTGCAGCTGCAGTTTAATTGTAAAGGCATGTCAGAAAGACTGAAGAACAGCAGGAAGCCATGTGACGAGGTGAGATGTGCAGCAGGCTTAGTGCCATGTTGAAACAAGACAGGGCAACCTTGGTAACAGGAACTGATGCATTGTGTCTGACCACTTTGCACTTGTGCAGTTATTTTTTTAGCATTATATGCTGCTGGCACCTAGCTCCTACAAATGTTGCATAAACTGTGCTGGCAAATGCTGAATGCTCAAATTATTTTGTAGCTTATGTCAAATATTAGTGTTGGACTGACTATGAGAAGGCCCCAGGACACACAGGATTTATCTCTTGACTGACTGAAATTTATTAGAAGAGCTGGAGAAGATAGTTAGAAACAGAAAGGTTTGATTAGACCGTTTCCCCACAATTCAAAGATAATTGCTTTAAAATAGATGAAGAAATGGATGTAAAAAAATAATAAAATAAAGTAAATGGCAAGAACTTTTCCTCAGGTTTAAGAATTTTTTACTAAATTATTTCAGGACAATATACAAAAAGGCAAAAAGGTCAAATTTATATAATTAATAACAGCCAGTTAAGTTCAAAACAGTCAGATTTAGATTAATATCCAATTGCATACTGACCTGTTCAGATGAAAATATCATCAAACTGAATAAATACAGTAATAAAACATTAGTAAATAAAAAGTAGTATGAATAACCTATGGAGAGTTTTAGGAATGTACTAAAAAAGGACTTTCATGTGACTGGACTCTGCCTACAGTCACACAAAAGCCTGATGGAAAAAAAAAACACCTATGCAACTGTGAAGAAAAATAACTTTAGAATATGGATTTTTTTTTTTTAATGAAGCCATGGCAATGTGTATTTCAGTGAAAGATAAAAAGTAGTCCATCGTACAAACGTTCTAGGAGCTCACATTATTTTAGGCATAAATTTAATACATCCATAACCCTGCAGGATTATTAGCATATTCTCTACTTTGTGGTGTTAAGAAGCTTTCTAATCACTGTAATAATGTGTGTCCCATTGCAATGGCCATATAAATGATGTAAATCAGCCTGAGGAGGAACGCTTGAATAAACAAAGATTATTAAGCTTGGTTGTATCGTCTCTTATGTCTCTGTTCTCTGTTGAAATGATAATACTTTTCATGTCAGGTAAACCAAGAAACTAATTTGTTGTATACCCCTCTGAAACCAAGACGAATGTCAAGCAGTGAAAACATTAGAACTACAAGAGTGCACAGCTTATAAAACAGGGACAGACATAAACCACAAAATTATGGAAAACAGAACATTAGGATAAAAATTTTAAATAAAAAACATATTTCAGAACACAAAAATGCATATACTTAAAAAAAAATACTAACTTACAATAGTCTACCACACGTGTCAAACTCAAGGCCCACCAAATGTGGCACTTGTTGACATTTTCTCTGGCCCCCAAGATGCTATGTTAAACATAAAATACTTTTATCACTTTAATTATTTTAGCAATCTTTGATTGTGATGTGGAAAACACAACAGAGAACATCAAATGCGACCACTCAAACTCTTGTTGAGCAACATGTGACCAAGACAAGATGTGGGTATCTGACTTGAGCTAATGTAGTTTTTGAAACTGACCCTTAGTTTGAACCAAGTTTTTAACTTTGGCCCCTTTTTGTAAGTGAGTTTGACCCCCCTGGTCTACCATATAAATATTTTTTGAACTTTTTACTAAGGAACTGAGGCAGCATTCATATTTTCATGGCTCTATCATGACTGGCCATCTGCACATGGAGAACTGTACCAAGATGAGACTCATGAGTTTAATGATCTCAATCTAGGATCAATGTTGGTTTCTCATCTGCTTTGAATATCAGGATTGAATATATTAAACATAGTGATTACTCACACACATCAGACCTGACTGATTCTTTTATGCATTTGACAATATATGACCAACGTGACCATACAGAGAAAAAAAAATGTTTGCCTACACCATTAATTTATTCCTGAACAGTTAGCAGTAACATCTAGTAAACCTAAAAAGTGTGGCACATGATTGCAACACATGACTGCCTAAAATGGTCTGGAGGGTGTAGGTGGGATCTGTCTTTTGAAATGACAGATGCTTGGGGGATGCAAGGCATCAAGGGGGACTTTGTTAAATGGCAGCCTGTGTCAAGGTCGCCTCTTCATTTGTCTGCCAGTGGGATGGTAAAGGGCCGTTGCAAAAAGTGGCTATAGCTCTGTGGCTGCCTGACAATCTCCTGCGGCCCTGCAAGCAATAGGAGCCCTCTATCTTCTGTCACTGTGGGGGTGTCTAGAGCTGGCGTGGTGCAGAGAAAGGTGGCCTCTCTTTCCTTTTAGTGTGTCTCTCTACATCCCGGAAGCATCCATCACAGTGTTCCCCAGTGGGGCATGGGTAACAGATCGACTTTCCACCAGAGCACTAATCAATCTGGTTCTCACTGCACCTCCCTGGGAACATTTATGACCTGCCATAAACCAGGCCTTTGGGGCATTACGGCACCCAGTAATCCTGCTAAGTGAGCAATATTTCCCATCTCTGGGGCAGCAGTTAGACAGACTTGAGCCATAAATAGCAGAGTTAATCTGTGGCCGTGACTTCACAGCCAGCCCTCAATAGTCTCAACTCCTCTGGGGCCAAGTGAGAGCCATGTAGTGACTAAGGTAAAACATGTGAGATGAACCACTGAGATTATCTTCAGTTATTGACACATTGGATTACCAGCTCTGTGCTGTTACCTTATCTCTGCTTTAAAAGAAAGAGCCACCGAGGTAACAATTCTTCAAGAAGCACACAAGGCTCAGTTAGTTACAACTGCATCGTTACATTTCTCTCCATTTGCCAATAAGTTCACAAAGTTTCTGAAACCTCAAAACTGCATTTACAAAGAACTACCAACATTATAATGGATAACCACAAAGTAGACTATAAAAGGGTGATGTCTAAAAGCATACGTATGCTAAGCAGATCCAGCTGTCTTTGGAAAACTTGTAAAGCTTTTTTGAACAAAAGGTCAATGATAAAAAAAACAACCAAAAAAATAAAATGAAACCCTTGTTAAAATTAAGCCACAAAAATACAAATAGCAAACAAATCTGGATACATTATTTCAGAATTCCTACACAGGTCAGCAAGTTCTCCTCAAAGGGGAGCCACATTTTTGTTTTATGCCCAGCCGAGTAAAACGGATATGTTGATGGGCAAGTATTTCTTCTGAACATCTTAAAACAAGACGTTTTCTCTCAGGGCACCAGTGGGAATTCCAAGAAGTAAAACATAGATGATAGAAGGCGAGGCTAGCCTTAGGTAGAGTGTTGCCAGAGGGCTACAGCTAGCACTCCCTCTCCACCAATAACCACAGCAGCAAGGGTTGATCCCATTTGATTTTATTTTATTCCACCCATCATGCATCAAAATGTCTCCCTGAGGTACCTCTGCTTTGAGCAGAAGCCTCCATTTAGCTGGAAGGCCAAGTCTCTCCATCACACCACAAGTGCAGGAGTCAAGGTTTTCAACCCTGAGCCCACAGCAACCCTGCTCGACTCAGCCAACCCCCCAGGCCACCTGCTTGTCAGTCAGGAGAGTGAACTGCCTTTTTCAGCGTTGGTTCAGGTCAGTAACCCAACATCGTTTTTTCATTCAGAGCAAGGCAGAAACATGACAGGTGTCCATGGAAACAACATCTGTGCAGATGTTTCCAGTTTTTGAAGATTCCAAGGGATGTTTTTAACAAGTAAGGTCAGTGTTGTTGAAATGATCCAAAGAGAACAAGGGAAAATAGAAGCTTGACTTAACTGAAAGGAGAGAAAAAAAAAACTGTATAACATTTACATATCAATTAACTTTTTCATCAAGCTAAGGCAGTGATAACATGCATTAGCCACCAGTAAGGTGAATGTATTGTTAAGGAGTGCATTACTAATAGGTATATATGTCCAATCAATAGAACACAAAGATGAGAGATACTTTATTAAACCCAGGGGGACATTTGAGGCATCCAGTAGCACATTATAGTTATACATAATAATACAATCAAAAAAGAAGCAAATTAAACAAATTTGGAACAAACACTATGCACATGCACAAAGTGGTACGGAGTACTACACCCATGACTAACATCTATATACAAATATGTATACATACATACATACATATATATATATATATATATATATATATATATATATATATATACACACACACAGTATACATCTTGGCATACATATACATTCACATTTAAATACATATGCATATGTGCATGTAAACATACATACTCATACATAAGTGTCCAGAGTACCACAGATTAACAAGGCTCTATTTTTACTGTACAGGGAGGACTGGAACAGTCTGATGGCCTGAGGGACAAAGGACTTCCTGAATCTGTCCATGAAGCAGGGCTGGGACAACAGTGTACCACTGAAGGAGCTCCTCTGCTTCATGATGGCGCTGTGCAAAGGATGGTCAGCATCGTCCATGATGGACAGCAGCTTACTGAGGGTACTTTTCTCTACCACTGATGTAAGGGACTCCAGCTCTGTTCCCAGCACAGAACCAGCTCAATGCTGCCTCCCTAACACACATCCCAGAAGAGGACATGGCTACCACAGACTGATAGAACATCAGCAGTAGTTTCCTGCAGATACTGAAGGATCCAAACCTCCTCAGTAAGTAAGAGTTTGCTCTGACCCTTCCTGTAGAGGGAGCCCATGTTCGCTTACCAGGCACAAAGGCATAAAAGCCTGGAAAACTTTAAAGTCCAGTGTTTATAATTGTATGTATTTTTAAGAAAAAATAATCCTGGCACACTTTATTCTTCATTCAACTTTTTGGATGTTGAATAGAATACTTTACATTACTTCACTAACTATATCTTTAAGACGAAAAACAGCCTGTTGGTAAAACATCAAAGACTTTGTTAAAATAGCATCATTCAAATCCATCATTTTCTCTATTCTCCAGTTATTTCAAGAACACATTCAAACTCTGATTTCATGGAAGGTGGGACATGCATTCTGAAAAAGTCTGACATGTTCTTTGATTTATCATTTGCTCTCATCTTGTTAAGTCACCTCAGCAACTAGTATGTAGGCATTTGTGCTTAGCGTTAAATGCATTATTTTATCTACTTAATCTGTCAAAAAAAGTCTATAAAGGCCACTATAATAATGCTTGTCAGACATGAGTACCATCCCACAGGGACATGTCAAAAAGGTGTTCAGAGGAGATCCAGCTCAGTGACTTTCTGCAGTGGTGATGAGGCCTTGAGTCCCACAAGTCATTGCTGTTTTAAATGCTGATTCTTTCGGCCAACTCTGAGTAATGCTTAGGGGCTCCCAAATTATTACCAACTGGAAATGATTTGGAGTGAAGCCCTGTTACAATTGCATTCATATGATGTGGATTGATGACAACAATTCCTCTAATAATCTAGATGCAAAGTAGATCAGACAGAGGAGTTTCTTGCGCTTTGAGTTCCTAACCTGTAAAATAGTTAATGTAATCAAGAACTATGGAAACATGGTCTGCAGCGTAGCTGGAAAAGAAAATTGGACTTTTCCCTACAGAGATGTTAGCACTATGAGGCTCAGTAAGCATGAACCTGTGATCTACTCCGACCCAGTGGGAAAGATTTTAACTCCCTTACATCTAAAAGATGATAAGGAGCATTAAATTTGTACATGGGTGTATGCCACAGAAGGGGAATTGGAGAGAAGACAGTGGTAGAGGGATAACATTTGTTAGCACCGACAGTTCTGCTGCACTCCTAAAACCTTTGCTTTATCTCTCCCAACAATCAGTCTAATTATGTTCATTGGAGGAGACCAATTAATCTGCTATTGTCAGCCAGTGGCTAAGTGTTTCTCTACCCTTCACACTGCCACACACAGGCACAGTGGAATCTGCAATTAACACTATCCAAATTTATTTAGCGCCACTTGCCTCAGCTTCTGACTCCCTCAAATTATGTCTAATCAATTCTACCAAGAGGTGGTGGGAGGGGAATGGAGCACTGGGGAGGTCAATGTCATTTGCTGCAACAAACCCCTCTGCGCCACCCAAAGGCCAGAGGTGTCAGTAAGGTCGTCATGTAGAAAGACATGCAAAGGACCCCCACTCTGAATAACCAACATCCCATCTGCCCCTGCCTATAGTGCCACCTCCTCTTTGAATATTAGGGTTAATTAAGACCCTTTAGATACAGTCTAAAGGGAAAATAATAATTTTAAAATTGACTGCACAATTGAAATCTGGTCTTGGGGAAAAAAAATTTTGATCAACCTCAAATGATTCAACGAAACAGATCAAAATATGCCTCTGAGGCTGAATGTAGCCTATTTATGTGTGATACACACACTTCTCAAAAAAACACCACAATAAATTATTTTTAATTAAAAAAATACAATATACATTTTCATTCACAAGAATTATCATTAATTTGTGGTTAGGAAAGTAGTTGTGTATTGTATAATAAAGGCATAAAGTGTTTGCCGACCAGGTGTAGAACTGCACTAACTGCACACAAACAGTGTTGCATTGTTCATTTTTAGAGCCAGTGATGAACTTTACATGATGACACTATATGGCACATTAAGTACAAACATTTTGCTAGTTGCAAATATCAAACGATATCTTGAACTTATAAAGTAGATGCACCAGGGATTTCTGAAATCTGCTCGGTCAAAGCAGCAGCTTTTACCAGCTGGTGAAAACAAAGATTATTTGACATTTTACAACCAACATGATTCAGATACTAGTTGATGGTACAGGTTACTGCATTTATAGACAGCTACTAAAAAAATGCTATTGGGAACAACGGTAAGACTTTGTTTTGCTGTTTGCATCTAAAATGTTCTTTGTTTGCTGATCTAATTTACAATATGGCTGAAAATAGATGCATGGGGTGCAGTGGTTGAAGCTATTGCAGCACACCAAAAAGGTCACTGGTTCACACACCCTGGATGGGGCCTTTCTGTGTGGCATTTGCATGTTCTCCCTGTTCATGGGTGGGTTTTCTATGGGTCTTACAGATTCTTCCCACAGATCAAAGTCATGCATGTTAAAAACTCTAAATTGTAACTAGGTGTGTGTGTGAGAGAGAGAATGGATGTTTGTGTGGTCCTGCATGGACTGGTGACCTGTTTAGGGTAAACTCACCCTCTATCCCAAAGACCTCTGGGGATATATACCAGCTCACAGGTGACCAATCACAGATAAATGAGTAAAAAAAAAAAAATAAAGTCTTGGAGTGGGTGGTACAGTGGTGCATTTGGTAGAACTTGCAGCTGCAAGAAGGTCGCCGCATCAAATTCCGGCCTGGGGAGCTTTCTGGGTGGAGTGTGCATGTTCTCTCCGTGCATGCATGGGTTTTCTCCGAGTACTCCGGTTTCCTCCCACAGACCAAAAACATACATGTTAGACTGATTGGTAACTCTAAATTAGAGTGAATTAGAGTGAATGGATGTTTGTCTCGTTTGTCTCTATGTCCCTGTGATGGACTGGAGACCTGTCCAGGGTGTCCCCTACCTCTTGCACATGGGCACCAATAGCAATAGCAAACAACCATCAGTGTGCTAACGATCCATCGTTAGGCTGATGGTCCTCCTTGATCATGTGAGCAGCTGGTT
>JAVCKU010000001.1:5286033-5306428 GCA_032273985.1 Hypsolebias coamazonicus
AGTTACGGCAAAATCGAGTTGCGAACGGTCCTTAGGTCCGGAACCCGTTCGTAAGTCGAGGACTGCCTGTATATGTATATAAAGGCATTTTAAACCCTTCCCACACTCTTGAAATATTCTAAACAATGTTTCTAAACTCTAAACACTCTAAAAGAGCACAGAATGTCATGATTTCAGCTCCCTTCCTCCCCTGCTCTTTACCACATGCAAGCACTAGCGGCCACGCCCATTCTCCGCTCTGCACGCTGATCAGCTGCAGCAGTAAGTTTATCCTGCAGCAGTAAGAGCTGCACAAAGCTGCAGGAGGAAGTTTATCTATATTTATTTATTTGTGCTCTACATGGCATTTTAAGGAAAAAGGCAAAATATCATGTTTGAGTGTCATTTAACAAAACTTTTCTTTGTAACATTGGTGTTTAATCAAGACTAAAAAGCAATGAGTGTATGAAGTAGTGTTGTTGTACTCGAGACGGTCTTGGTCTTGTCTCAAACTCGACCTCATTTGGTCTTGGCCTTGTCTCAGTCTCAGACATTGGGACTCGGGTATTTATTTCAAGACCAGTCAAGATCACAACTGTTGAAATATCACTGAATTGCCAGAACATTGTCCAGTTTATTTGTTGACATCTTTGTTTTTATTGGATGCAAAATGTACTGATTCAAATCCAAGAGATAACGTGACTCATTGCTAAAGACATATTTGTTACTGCTGTCACGCCCACCCCCTTTCACTCGCATGTGGTTCTGTACCAACAGAACAACACAGACAGCAGAACATAATGTCAAAACCAGGGGTGAAAGGAAGCTGGTATGGTCCAGTACTGTGTACCACTAAAAGATTCTGTGCCGGTACTCAGTACCTGGAAGGGAGGAGAGCGTCTGCCTGCTGTAAAGCCTCATTCAGAATCGGTACAATACATGCCTGCTAACTGACAGCTCATGGTATCATTTCATGTTTGACAGGTTATCCCACTACCATACAAGCACCACCTTGTAGCAAGAAACAACTAGTTTGTGATGGTTCTGTTAAATAACTCTTGCTAATCTCGTCTAAATGTGGAAGCCGGTTTGCTATCTAGACTTGAATGTTGTCTAAAATGTCCCTTTTAGACCCAACTGAGCCCAGCTTTAGCCTAGACATCTATATTACCCATGTATTTAATTATTTGGCTTCTACAAAGCTTTTCTGCAAGTTAAAGTCCATTTTTGCCAAATCCTGTTCGTTTGCTTTATTCTAAGTCGCTTTTCTTTTTAAGTTTTATCAAAATTAATTCAGTCATCTGACCCAGTTTCCCAGTAAATCTTTGTTAAAGCTTCTGTCTTCACTGTGAAGAAAAAATTGATATAGCTATCATAATGCATTCTGGATGGAACACTTTTTTCCCACATGGGCCTGCAGATACCAGCTGGACCCGTGATCAGGATTCTCCCTCATACAGCTGGATCCAGCAGAGGAGGTCATAAACTCACCACTTTCAAAGAGTAATAAACTTTTTTTTTTTTCTGAATTCTACCAACTATTAGTAGAGTTCACTGTGCAAAATTTCCTTTCAAAGCTTTTCAGGCATTATGTTTGTCTTTTTAGGTTGAGCTCACCATGCCAAATTCAGTCTCACTAAAACTGATGAGACGGAGCTTTTTCTGTGTTTCTGGGATTAGTCAGCTGTGGTGGACATCTTGAATTGGGTTAAGCCTAAAAGTTAATCAGTTGTGAGGCTATAACCAATAACTACTGTCTGAAAGGTTCATAAAAATCAGTTCAGTGGTTCATTTGGGCAGCACTTTGCACCCCGGATCAGACCCGAGGTCTTTCTGTGTGATGTTTGCATGTTCTCATTGTGTTTGCATACTCTCGTGGTACTCCTGTTTCCTCCCACAGATAAAAAAAACATGCATGTTAGTCTGCCTTCAGGCCCAGGCCTTGCTTGCAAAAGAGATCTGCGATCTCAATGGGATTTGCCTGGTTAATAAGATATTTTGCTAACAGTAAACATAAACACTCATCCACACAGACAAGGGCAAAACCTCTTTGCCTTTGCAGGCAGGTAATAAAGATAGAGGAGGAATTAATGTAATGAATAAAATAAACACTAAGGTAAACAGTGTGCATCAGCTCAGGTGCAGCTGACGAGGCGCTCTGAAGGGCCAGCTCCGGCACGACAAGCCCAAGTTCTCAGCTCCTCTCTACATGCTGCCTTCCTGCAGGACCTGGCCTGTCACTCATCCACTGGGGCGTGTAAAAGTACAGCGATCGTGGCCCAGTTTGGAGAGTCCAGTGGGTCTGAATGATGTTTCATCAGCCACTCTGGTGTCAGAGCAGCGATGCGAGGACAACTTGTTACCATGGCACCCGTTCAGGCGCAACACTGATGTGCTTTCATGTGTTGAGATAGGAACGCAATGGTGGCGTTTCTCTGAGCGAACAGGTGAAATGGGCACCAGGTACAAGATAGAGCAGTGAACTTAAAGCTCTCCTTTTAAATGTGAGGTTGATAGGGTTTATTTCTAATGGCAGAATATAAAGAAAGTTTTTGTACAGCGCCACGTCGGCTTTGTGTGAATGTGTGTGCACGATAACGTTTCACATGTGATCCAACAGCAGCGCTGGCTGGGCCCATCTCCCTGCATTCCCTTTAACAAGGAGTGATCCATGCGCCTCCTGTGGAGGAAGGACATGTTTATCCAGCTCCTGCTCACAGGCGAGAAAGAGCAGAGAACTGATTACAGAAGCACTCTGGTCCGATGTCAACACAGCGCTGCGCAAGTAGCAAGGAGACGCACATCAAACGCAGCAGCTAGCGTGTGAACAGACGGCTCGAGCTCGGCGAATCGGCTGAAAACAAACAAACCTCTGAGTTTGCAAACAGACGCGTTTCCTCCGTGCCGACCCTCGTTCAGCTCCAGTGGAGGTCCGAGGGGAGTTTTGGTGCCCAGCAGCTTTTTATAAATTGGGAAACTGAATCAATTATTATTTTTTTAATGACTATCAGCTGTGCAGAGCGATGCAGCAACTTTCTCCAAGGACTACCTCGCAACAGAGCAGCTGCCAACTCGTCAGGCGCTCGCCAAGACAGGTGAGCACGTTTCTTGCAGGATTCATTACAGGGAGACCCACCCTCTGTGAAAATTAAGAGTGGAATCAGAGTGCAGAGCTAGCTGCGATTCATCCTGTTGTGATGGAATAATCACAGCCGAATGGCACTCACGCACAGCAGGATGTTGGGCGATGCGCACGCTGACGGCCAGGAGCAGTAACCAGCGATCATTAGAGAAGAGGTGTTTGCCCAACTGTTATGCAGTCCAGGTCAGACTCCCCCTTCCTTCTGCCTGCTCTTAATAGATGCACGTGACATTTAAAATAACACGACAACAAGTGAATTCCCACTGGTGCTTTTGTCTGCAGTCAATGCAGGTCGTGAGGTCACAGGCCTCCCCTGCAGGAGCTGGTGGAATGGATGAAAAGAGGAGAGCAGGCTAAAGAAAAACAGAGTAGGTGAAGACAGCGTGGAGATTTACTAGCTAAAAGGTGGAGTGCCTGGGCAGATGCCAGATCCCAGACAAACTAGGCACAGTGACAGTTCTATTCCCCAGCTGCCTCCAGCCAGCTGTCACTGCAAATAAACACAATGGGCTCGTCTCTCCAACAACAACACGCTCTAATCTGGAATTGACAGCTGACTCCGCCACACCACTCTGAGGGATTTCAGAGAAAAGACGCTGCGAGTCAATTAACAGAAACAATGTTGTCTGAATGGCTCCATACGAGGAGATCAGGTAAAGCAGTTCACACGGCATCTTTCAGGTGGCGCGCAAAATGTTAGCGATTCAAGATCTACCATTACTTGAAAAGACGTGCATCACCTGGTGCCTGTGATGCCAGGAATTCAAACTGAAATCAGCTTATGCTGAGAAGGGACATGTGCACGATGAAGTGAGCGATCATATGAACAGACATAACTCAGGACAACACATTGTGCCAAAATGTAGGTAATAATATTGTATACTAGGTTGAGCTCAGAGCATGTCTTAAGGATTATACTCAGCTACTACCACATCAAATTTTAGCCTAATGTACGTAAAAGTAGCTGGCCTATAGCTATTTTTTGTGTTTTCCGAGGTCTGCTGTACATGTACATCTAATGAATGCCTTCTGAGAGGAACAATAAAATTCATGAGTTATTTTGCTACCAAACAGACACAGCTGACTCTAATAACGATTGACAAAGTTATTTTTCCTCCATTCATCTAGTGCAGGGCTATTCAACTAAACTGCCTAGGAGGCCACAATTAGTGAAAGCCAAGAGCTCTGGGGTCAGATACAGAGCAGTTACTCTCAATAAGTTTGTTTTACAGTTTAAACTCTAGTTTAATTTAAAAATGAATCTATTTGTGGGCCAAACTGAACTCACCCGTGGGCCTGATTTGGCCCATGTGCCACCAGTTGAATAACCCTGACCTAGTGCTATCAGTTCAAGTATACTGTATATAGTGACTTACTCTAAGCTATTAACACACAAAATGATATAGGAATAACTGTAAAGATGTCTGATTTATTCAGTTCAGTTCAGTTTATTTATATAGCGCCGTCACAACAGAAGTCATCTCAGGGCACTGAACAGAAATTCATATATTAAAAAAGTAAGTTAATAATATTATTTATCTGAGAAGCAGACTGTTTGAGTTTAACTCAATCATATAACTCTCATTTTGAGCAAGCATGAAGGCTACAGTGGAAAGGAAAAACTCCCTCATGAGGAAGAAATCTCCAACAAAACCAGGCTCAGGGCAAGCGGCCATCTACTTCGACCATCTGGGTTTGGAAGGAATAGATACACAATGGCAGGTCGAGAATCACATAAGATAGAAATAATATCAAATGAAAATTATTCCATTTTAACAATTCATTTAAGGAAATGAGGTTGATTTGTCCTCTAGTAGTCTAAGTTTAAGGCAGCATAACAAGTCAACTCTATATAGGATTTATCAAAAAGGAAAGTTTTAAAACTGGACAATGTGTCAGCCTCTCAGACAGAAACTGGAAGTTGGTTCCACAAGAGAGGAGCCTGAGAACTGAAAGATCTTCCTCCCATTCTGCTTTTGGAAACTCTAGCAAGTAAACCTGCAGTCTGAGAGTGAAGTGCTCTGTTAGGAAAATATGGAACAATAACATCTCAAATAAAAGATTGAGCTAGGTTGTTGAGGGCTTTGTAGGATGTAAGTAAGATTTTGAAATCAATTCTGGATTTGACAGGGAGCCAGTGGTGAGAAGCTAAAACTGGAGAAATATGATCTCTCCTACTAACTCCAGTTAAAACTCTGGCAGCAGCATTTTGGATCAACTGAAGACTTTTTAAAGAAGTATTTGGATACCCAGATAACAAACCATTGCAATAGTCCAGTCTAGACTTGACAAATGCATGGACCAGTTTTTCTGCATCATTTTTAGATAAGATGTTTTTAATTTTAGCAACATTACACAGGTGGAAGAAGGGGATTCTAGTAACTTTTTTAAATGTGGAAAAGACACATCCTGATCAAAAATAACATCAAGATTTTTAACATTAGAGCTGGAGGCCAGATTAAAGTCATCCAAGGAGGTTGAAAGACTGAACAATTTATTCCTAAGATGCTCAGGTCCAAAAACTAAAACCTCCATCTTGTCTGTATTCAAAAGGAGAACATTTAAGGTCATCCAGGTTTTTATGTCTTTAAGACAATCTTGTAGTCTTAAGTAGCTGATTAGATTAATTGGGTTTAATGGACAAATATAACTGTGTATCATCAGCATAACATTGAAAATTTAGCCCATGCTGTTTAATAGCATCACCTAATGGAAGCATATATAAGGTAAAGTATTGGAGTATTTCAGGGTAAATGTTGAGCAGAAAAGGATTATGGGAAAATTTGGATCTGAGTCCAATCTCCCTGTTGACCTCAGCTCTCTGTCCCTGGGAGGATGGTGAGGGCCCCCATTATCATCACTGCAACAAAAAATGTTCTTGAAAATTTTGTAGGAATTGTTGACCCAGAAAAGGCATCGGGTGGACAGTGAGCCGGGTCGCCCCATTCTGTGAAGATGGGAGGAGTCTTTCCTGGCCTCCAACAAACAACAAAACAAATAAAATTCCTAATTAGAGGTTTTAGTGATTGTAGGAAGTGTAAAGGCAGGTAGTAGTACTCGTGTCAATACACAAACATGAGTACTTTGAAAAACCATGGTATGGATTTCAAGTAATTTTACTCTGAAGTTCGGAATGAAGGACCGTGGCTTCAGATTAAAACATTTATCACAGCCAGAGATTATTTCTCTTTTCCTCAGATGAATTAGGCCCGAGACTGAAAACTAAATGTACGTTTGTGTCTAAAATTTACAGAAAGTTATTAAAAAAAATTATAATTTTCTGGTTGCCCAGAGCAAAGTGGAGTGTTCGTTTTTACACGTCTGACACAGAAGAGTCCTCATCTGAGTCTGCAGTCAATCAAAACAAGCAGTCAGCTGACGTGAACAGGCAGCTGGAGGCTCAACATGATGTCATGGTGTGTGTTGGGGGGGGGGGTGAGCCGCTAACAGCTGAAGATCCGCCCATGTCATGTTCACATGGGAGTGATGACAAGCATGTCTCACACACATGCAGAGAAACATGACTTAAAGAAACGTTCATGGTGTTACAGCAGAGGTTGTCATGTTGGCTTTGAGGAGGGAAACCCAACAGGAAGTGGGTCAGAAGGACTTCCTGGATCTCCAAAAAAAGAGTTTTACTTCTAGAACCATGTTCAACTTTAATAATTACTGACAAGAAGCTCACTGCTGACGTTATCAATGCCTTTAAAATAAGATCATTATGCATGTGTGTGTGTCTGTGTGTTTCCATTATGCATGTTTGGGTGGGGTCTGTATATTGAGAGGTCAGCAACACACACACAAACACATGCACATACACACAGGGTTCTCTATCTTCAGAGCGGCGGAGGCTGATGGCCCCCCCACCTGACTGATTGACTTTTCTCTGGTGGACCGCTTCTGACCATCGTCTTCTGCTGAATGGTGACAGGTGGGGGATCATGCAGTTTACCCTCCTGCTGCCCTGAGGTCCAAACGACCCACAAGGCTCCATTTAAAGAGCTGTCACGGCAGCAACAAGACACAAACAAGACCAGCGATGAGTGTTTTTCTGGACTGAAACTGAACAGAGATGAAGTAAACCTAAATGTTTTTGAGATATTCAAGTGGAGGAGAGATGCTTCTACCTCACTTGTTGCCTGTTGCTCACTTGCTGCATGTTGCTAAGTTGTTGATTGTTGCTAACTTGCTGTCTGTTGCTAACTTGTTGCCTGTTGCTCACTTGTTGTCTGTTGCTAACTTTTTGCCTAAGGCTCACTTGCTGCCTCTTGATCACTTCATACATGTTGCTAACTTGCTGCCTGTTGCTCACATGTTGCCTGTTGCTCACTTATTGACTGTTAATAACCTGCTGCCTGTTGCTAACTTGTTGCCTGTTTCTCACTTATTGACTGTTGCTAACTTGCTGCCTCTTGTTCACTTCATACCTGTTGCTCACTTGCTGCCTGTTGCTCATTTGCTGTCTGTTGCTTGCTTGCTGCCTGTTGCTCATTTGCTGTCTGTTGCTTGCTTGCTTCCTGTTGCTCACTTGATGCCTATCAGTTGTTTCCTGTTGCTCACTTGCTGCCTGTTGCTCATTTGCTGCCTGTTGCTTGCTGCCTGTTGCTCATTTGCTGCCTGTTGCTTGCTTGCTTCCTGTTGTTCATTTTTTGCCTGTTGCTCACTTGATGCCTGTTGCTCATTTGCTGCCTGTTGCTCACTTGATGCCTGTTGCTCATTTGCTGCCTGTTGCTCACTTGATGCCTGTTGCTCACTTGCTGCCTGTTGCTGACTTGCTGCCTGTTGCTAACTTGCTGCCTATCAGTTGTTGCCTGTTGCTCAGTTGTTTTGTGACTCATTTGCTGCCTGTTGATTGCTTGTTGCCTATTGCTCACTTGTTGAGTGATGCTGACCTGCTATCTGTTGCCAACTTGCTACCTATCAGTTGTTTCCTGTTGCTCACGTGCTGCCTGTTGCTTGCTTGCTTCCTGTTGCTCACTTGCTGCCTATCAGTTGTTTTATGTTACTCACTTGCTGCCTGTTGCTCATTTGCTGCCTGTTGCTTGTTTGCTTCCTGTTGCTCATTTGTTGCCTGTTACTCACTTGATGTCCGTTGCTTACTTGATGTCTGTTGCTCACTTGATGCCTGTTGCTCACTTGCTGTCTATCAGTTGTTTCCTGTTGCTCATTTGCTGCCTGTTGCTCATTTGCTGCCTGTTGCTTGCTTGCTGCCTGTTGCTCATTTGCTGCCTGTTGCTTGCTTGCTTCCTGTTGCTCACTTGCTGCCTGTTGCTCATTTGTTGCCTGTTGCTCACTTGATGTCTGTTGCTCACTTGATGTATGTTGCTTACTTGATGCCTGTTGCTCACTTGCTGCCTGTTGCTCATTTGCTGCCCTTTGCTTGCTTGCTGCCTGCTGCTCATTTGCTGCCTGTTGCTCACTTGCTGCCTGTTGATCCTTTGCTGCCTGTTGCTCACTTGATGTCTGTTGCTTACTTGATGCCTGTTGCTCACTTGCTGCCTGTTGCTCATTTGCTGCCTGTTGCTTATTTTCTGCCTGTTGCTTTGCCTGTTGCTCATTTGATGTCTGTTGCTCACATACTGCCTGATGCTCACATGTTGCCTGTTGCTCACTTGATGCCTGTTGCTCACTTGATGCCTGTTGCTCACTTGATGTCTGTTGCTCACTTGATGCATGTTGCTTACTTGATGCCTGTTGCTCACATGTTGCCTGTTGCTTGCTTGCTGCCTGTTGCTTGCTTGCTTCCTGTTGCTCACATGTTGCCTGTTGCTCACATGTTGCCTGTTGCTCACCTGCTGCCTGTTGCTCACCTGCTGCCTGTTGCTCACTTGTTGCCTGGGTGCTGGCCCGTCCCCCTGACCTCAGCCGATTCGCCTGGTGCCCTTGCTGCGCAGCTGAATGCCTCTGCAGCAGGACGCCTGAGCACAGCAGCGGTGTGGCTGAATCTCAGGATTCCAACCTAAATTTCATTTGGAGCCAACAAAGAACGCACTGATCCAGTCAGCTGTGCCGAGTCGTGGGACCGCGGGTCAGCAGATCAGCTGTCATCCTGCAGCCGTGATGGCTTCAGGCCGTGAGAGATGCAGGATGTTTCTACGACCAGGAGAGACTCAGAATCCTGAGCTTCTCTCCAGATCGGATCACGTGTTGCAGGAAACCTCGTGTTCTTCTTAATGAGATAAGATGGAGCCATAATGGAGGACGGCTCTGTAAACAGAGGTAAAAGCTGAGTGGGTTCTTTAAACACGTGGGGGTCCAACATGTCGTAGGGCAGAACATCACTGATCCACATCCTTTACGTCAGAGTTTACCCAAACGCCCAGCAGAGACCCAAATAATAGATACAAAGACGTGCGACTGGATTTATCTTATTAATCAGGATAAACCCTGGAAAATGGTTCTGAATCATATTTTTAGAAGATTCTGAGAATTTCTTGACATCAACTGAAAGAGGAAACCTCAGACCAGATTAAGCTTTCAGGATTTCCAGCTGGTATTAAAAATAGCTTCTCTAGCAGGTAGGAAAGCAGCTAAAATGTAGTGCTTTCTGCTCATGTTCGTCAATAAATGTTGGTTCTTCTCAGAAAAGAGCTGCAGAACTTTCTTTTAAGATTGTCCTGATGCATGCTAAGTAATCCAGGTAGATCTAATCAGGTTGCGTCAGGTCCTCTGGACTGGACTGAAGAAGTCTTTTGGATAAAAGACGAAACGTTTCAACAAAGAGGAATCCATCCAGAGAACCTGACTCAATGTGGTTAGATTCTTTTGGGTCATATTCCAGACCTTTCCTTCAAAAAGAGAAGGTATTTATTAATTGTGTTTTGATAAAATCCAACAGACCACTTCAGATTTTACCCTCGATGTGACGGGTCACATACTGGCTCAATTTCTATGAAACTGACTGAGTTCAGATGTTGGCTGATGGCTATTAGCTGTGGCAGCCATCTTGAGATTATTCATTTATTTACATTCAGTATTTTCATGTTTTGAACATTTCATTAAATCACTGAGATATTTTGCTAACAGACAGAAAAACAAATATATGCACAAGCAAAAGCATGATCAGTCTTTCACTTTTTGGCAGCGGGTGATAAAAATGCAATCCCAAGCACAGAAGGGTCGAACATATAGAAAGCCAATACTCCTGTCACTAAAATAAGATAAGATAAAATATAACTGTATTGATCCCACAGGAAATTGTTGTGACAGAGTTTCAGTACAAAAGAACATACACAAGTGATCACAAAAGATGTAAAAACTAGAACTAACTAGAATCCCAACAAAAGAAGAAATTGAGTTTTCACACACTTTAACTTCCATCTTAAATCTATTCATGACACAAAACATCAACATAACGGAGCATAAAACAGGAAATACTGTTGCTCTATCAGGGAGTAATTTACCATCAAGTGACCTGACCTCAAGAACACGCAGAGAGAAACATCAACAAACAAAGACTTTCAGAAGATGTTAACATTTTAACTGTTGGACAAATGCAGCTCAATAATAGACTCTCTGATCTGAAACTGGATACCAGCTTGAGTCCTGGACCGGGTTTCTCCTGCAAACATCTGGAGGGACAAATCTGGGTAAAAATCTTGGAGGCCAAATCTCCTGTAGTCTGAACTATGCAGAACTTATTTGGTTACAAAATAGGATTCACGAGGGTTCAAGAGGGTGAGGACTTGTACCGATTGGCGAGACAGAGGGATCAGGCTGGAAAGGATGCGCAGCAGGTTAGGCTTACTAAAGATAGGAAATGTAGTGTTCTAACAAGTGAGGAGAGCATGATGGGAAGATGAAAGGAGTATTTTGAGGAGCTAATAAATGAAAGGAGAGAAAGTGAAAGAAGAGTGGAGGTCATAGAAACTGTGGACCAGGAAGTGGGAAAGATTAGTGAGGGTGAAGTTCAGAAAGCTCTGAAAATAATAAAGGGGAAGGCAGTAGGACCTGATGACATACCAGTGGAGGTTTGGACATGTTTTGGAGAGACGGCAGTGAGGTTTTTGACTCAAATATTTAATGGAATATTTGAGGGTGAGAAAATACCTGAGGAATGGAGAAGTGTGCTGGTGGCCATTTGTAAGAGTAAGGGCGATGTACAAAGTTGTAGTAACTAAAGGGGAATTAAGTTGATGAGACACAATGAAGATCTGGGAGAGAGTTGTGGAAGCTACACTAGCTGGACAAAAAGACAGGAGACAGAACTGGATGTAGCAGAAATGAAGATGTTGAGGTTCTCCTTAAGAGTGACAAGGATGGATACAATTAGAAATGAGATCATCAGAGGTACAGCACATGTTGAACAACTGGGAGATAAAGTTAGAGAGGCTAGACTAAAAATGGTTTTGACATGTCCAGAGGAGAGACAGTGGTTTGGACATGTCCAAATGGGGACAGTTTGTATATTGGTAGAAGGATATTAGAAATGCAGCTGCCAGGAAAAAAAACAATGAGGACACACATGGATGCATTTAGAGAGGACAAGGAGGTAGTTGGAGTGAGGACAGAGGACACAGAGGACAGAATGGGGACAAAGGACACAGAGGACAGAGTGAGGACAGAGAACAGTGAGGATAGCGTGAGATGGATAACTTGCTATGCAGACCCCAAAGAGGGACCAGCTGAAAGAAGAGAAAGAATGGTTAAAAAAGATTTGAGGGTTTTTTGGGTCTGTTCTGACTGGGCTGGTTTTGCCTCAAAAGTCCATCCATCCATCATCTTTTACCCACTTCTTCGGGTCACAGGGGTCACCGGTGCCCATGTCCAGCAATCACTGTGTGAGGGGCAGAGTACACCGCAGGTTGCAAGTCCATCACAGGGCCACATAGAGACAACCAGAATGTGAACTGGGGACCTGCTCGCTGAAAGGCAGCAGCTCTACCAGTTGTGCCACCATCCTGCCCGCCTCAGAAGTTATATTTTATCATTCCATTCTGCTTATTTGTTTCAACAAAAATGCAAAAACAGAAATTAAAGTTCTGAGAACAAGTCCACCTCCTCCAGGTGCAGGTTTTAGGATGTAATAATCTGATCAGGTTCTAAAATGATTCTAATTTCATTTCTTGTGAACGAAAACACACAACAGATTCCAGGGAAACATTATTTATTAAGCCAAAAGTTAAAGCTGGGAGTGAAAAAATGGTTGCAGTCCTGCTGCTTCCACTGCACCTCAGAGATTCAGGATCTGAGCTGTTTATCAACTGATCCTCATCAGGGGGACAACATTAGATCTGGACCGTGCAGTTGGAAAGCCATCAGCAATGACCTCAAAGAAGCAGCTGCTGCTTCTCATCAACTTTAGAAAGATCAAACATCAGTAAGAGTCCATCGTTCTGCAGAGAGAAAGATGATTCCCCCTGAAGGTCAGACTGTGCAGTGACTCTACAGGCCTCAGTCAGCAGGTCATGACCTCTTCTCTCTAAAAACAACATGGCAGCTCAACTTAGGTTTGGAAAGTTTCATCTGATGGAACGACAAAACTTCTGGACCAGAACCAGACCAGAGGTCAGATGTTTACCCAGAATGCACTGCAGCAAACAGCTCCTCCCAAATATCAGCATGGTGGTGGAGGGCTGATGGTTTGGACTCCTGTCAGTCACTGAGTAGACCAGGGACTTCTCTGTAGACCAAAATGTTCTGGAGAATTTTTTTTTCTTGTGACTTTACCTGTATATATTTAGAAATAATAAAAAATAATGTAATAAAAACTCAATAAATGACCCAAAAGACCAAAAGAACCTCTGGCTGTGATACCAACATGATGACATGTGTGACCACATGACCTCAGTCCAGCTTCATGTGCAGTTCCAGTTCCAGTTTCATTCAAAGTCTTGTGCCAACAACACAGAAAACAAAAACTGACTGTGAGTGGTTTGTTTTTATTCTCTTCAGTTTACTAAGAAAACCCATTTCAAATCCAGATGTGTTCCTGCCTTCTCATTACTTCCACACCACACCAAAAGATTTCTGAGGTTCACTCGGTTTCCTGAAGACACTGAGATGGTAGTAGGTTCTAAACATTTGCTAAAGCTAATACAAGCAAACTAAATAATTAAATAATACACAGAAGAGTCAGGGTTAGAAGATTCATGCAAAGTTTAAACTGCAACAAACAAATGCTGACGTCTGACAGATCCCTGAAGACTGGTCCACTTAAAAAGGACATCACTAATGCAGAGTTCTGCTGCTAATCCTAATATCAGCAATAAACTGTCAACATGTAAACTCTAAGAGGTCAATGGTGCCACACACACAGAGAACAAACGCCAAACACAAGCACATGCCAGAATACACACAAACACACAGTCCTCAGTTTGTGTCGAAGAGGAACCACAGGGGCCACGGCGGTCTTTACTTCACAAACAGAAACATTCAGAGAGAACATTGTTTTTGAACAGATGTGGAAAATACAGCTCATCTCTGAGCTCCACATGCAAATGTTTTACACCAAATCCTGTTCTTACAGCCGAGGGCATGACTGAGCAGTTACAAAAAACAATCAGTGTTCTACATCCAGTCAAAAATCTACAAAAGCAACAACAAACCAGCGTGGAGTTAGGTTTAGAAAGCAAGAAGCATAAAGTTCAGAGAGCAGGAAATGTGAAATTCAGAGAGCGGCGAGCGTAAAGTTCAGAGAGCAGGAAATGTAAAATTCAGAGAGCAGGAAATGTAAAGTTCGGAGTGAGGAGCATAAAGTTCAGAGAGCCAGGAGCGTGAAGCTCAGAGATCAAGGTGCGTAAATTTCAGAGAGCATGGAGTTTACGCTCCACGCTCTCTGAAATTTACGCAATTTACGTTCAATGAGTGAGGAGCGCAAAGTCCAGAGAACAGGAAACAAAGTTCAGAGAGTGAGAAATGTAAAGTTCAGAAAGCAGGAAACATAAAGTTCAGAGAGCACGCAGCATAAGGTTCAGAGAACATGGAGTGGAAAGTTCAGACAGATGAAAACGTAAAGTTCAGAGACCAGGAAACAAAGTTCAAAGAGCAAGAAGCATAAAGTTCAGAGAGCAGGAAATGTAAAGTTCAGAGATTACGGAGTGTAAAGTTCATAGACCGAAGAGCGTAAAGTTCAGAGAGCGAGGAATGTAGCGCTCAGAAAGCAGGAAACGTAAAGATAAGAGAGTGAGGAGTGTAAAGTTCAGAGAGCATGAAATGTAAAGTTCAGAGACCAAAGAATGTAAAGTTCATAGAGTGAGGAGTGTAGAGCTCAGAGAGCTGGAAACGAAAAGTTAATAATGTGGAGCGTAAAATTCAGAGAGCGTGGAGTGTAAAGTTCAGTGAGTGAGGAGCGTAAACTTTAGAGAACAGGAGATGTTAAGTTCAGAGAACGAGGAGTGTAAAGTTTAGAGAGCTAGGAGTTTATAGTTCAGAGAGCAGGAAACGTAAATTTCAGAGAGCATGGAGTGTAAAGTTCAGAGAGTGAGGAGTGTAAATTTCAGACAGCAGGAAACATAAAGTTCAGAGTGTGTGGACTGTAAAGTTTAGAGAGTGAGACGCTTAAAATTCAGAACGCGAGGAGTGTAAAGTTCAGAGAGCTTCACAGAGACACTTGAAGCTCAGACTATGTGGTATAGAAGATGAGTGAGTGGTTACCTCTCTCACACTGGGCCCCGGTGAAGCCGTACGTACAAACACATCTGTTGGGAGCCACGCAGCGCCCTCCATTCTGACAGCCATTTTCACAAACCGCTGAGGAAGAAAACAGTCCAGGAGATGGCATGAAAAGTCCACCAGGAGCTACAAACAAGGTGACTGGGACATATTTAGGTTTGAAGTGAATTACTGAAAATAAGAATGTTAAATACTTTACACAAACCTCAAAGCAAAGATGTTAGAAAATAGGACCATATGTGATAAACATCAGCTGTTCATGTTGAAAGTAACCAAAGATGCACTTACGTTGACCGCAGTGGTTTCCCACGTAGCCTTTCTGACACAAGCAGTGGTCTTCCGCACATGATCCACCATTCATGCACCGGATATTACAGCTCTGAACTGTGGGCACAACACACAGACACCACTGATGGAGTCAGACTCAGAGGACTCAAACTTACTTCACTTTGGAAAACATTAACAACACAAACAAATCTCCCTCAGATTGATTTCTCAACAACTGATCTCAAATATAATTTAGGTTGTGGAAACATCTGAGCTCACTGGTTTGACGAGCTGTGAGCTCCATGAGAGAAACATGGAGATGTTGACTGTGGACTTCTTCCAAAACACACAAAAACCCACGAGATCGGCTTCCAAAAACATGATTGCAACATACATCATCTGCTCCAATCTGCAAGGATGTTTGCAGGCAAATCGTTGGTTCAGTTTTATTTTGGGCCAAGTGCTGAAGTATCTGGATCCAGTTACATGTAACAGAACATTTTATGACAAGGCTGCATATTTTCTGTAATTTCCCACTGTTACAGACTGTCAGGAGGTGAAAGGTTACAACCACTTTATCTACAAACATGTTGAGATAGGGTGCGGTTTGGACTCAAGTTTCAGTATAAATCATGTTGATGAGTTTGGCCTATAGCCAGCTGACCTCTGACCCATGCCTGATATTTATCAGAGAGGAGGAGCTGAATGACCTGACTTGGATCCACAGGATAGAGAAATCTGTCCGTTGGGGCAGGTGCACATGTTGGGTCTGGAGCAGAAACCATCTCCACACGGACTCCGGCAGATCGCTGCAGGAAGAAGCACGAGACTCAGTGAAAACACACAAATCCATCCTCCGTCAGGTGGAGGACAGAATACTGATGCAACGGTTCACCTGAGACACTAGGACATGTGTTTGGGTTTTCTTTTTACAGGTTGAAAATTACTCCCTTCCTGCAACTCTGACCAGGATCAGCTGTTTTATAATCTTCATCTTGGTGGTGTCCTTTAATGGTTCTGATCTTTGTTCTACCCTGAATCTGTCAGTTCATTAGTTCTTTGTCCCACAGACGGCTGCTGCCAAGGTCCACTGCCTCCTGCTTCTGTCGGCTAAAATTTACCCACTGAGCCAGTCTTCATGACCCCTCCACACACCCCCACACCCCCACTGCTCAGCAAAGTCATTAAAGCTGTGACCAGCTTCCTGCCAGCTGACCGGTCATGGAGAAGAGCTCTGCTCAGACCACAGTGTTCATGGAGGACAGAAGGCTGTGAGACAGAGGAGTCAAAACAAAGAAGAAGGAACTACATCTGAAGTTTAAAGTTAGATTTTTGATTTTTGTTTTGGCGGCTCAGAGCAGAGGGCTCACAACCAAACAGGCACACAAAATCAAAGTGGCACACACTGCAAGATGCAGATCACCTGCCATCTTGCATACCAAGACCTCATATGTTAACCCTCAGGGTGTGTGTTGGGGATGACTCTCAGCCACTACCACACCAAACTTTAGCTGAATGCCTGTAAAACTGACTGCTTCCTAGCCAGTTCTGCTAGCTGTTCTGAAGCTGCTAGCTTCTGCCAGTTAGCTGTGGCTAATCGACTTTAGTTGAGTCCAAACATTAGTTAAAATTTCCTGAAAGTTTCATTAAAGTTCAAAGTTCATCAGATATTTTGCTAACAGTCCAATGCCTATAAGTCTGCTTGCCCAGGGAGGCTAGTGAGAGGCCATAAATTAAATATGTTATTTATTGTTGTGACATTAGCGCAGGAGTTAAGAGCATTGGTGGAACGTTAGAGGAGGAACTTACGGACGATGCACTGGTTCCCTCCGGTCAGAGTCTTCCATCCCGGGCAGCAGTAGGCGTTGTTCCTGGAGCCACACACATTCGGTCTGTGGAAGAACAAGCATCTTAAGTTCAAAACCCACGGCACACACCTCAAATCAGACTTTACACCTCGCTGAGATTCTCCACTTTTACGAGAGCTGAGTGGGCATGGTTTTGGATCCATCTCGATCGGTGTGTCAGCCAAATGCTTCGCTCGGATCCAGCAGCAAAACCAGCTGAACCACGTGACTGATGTAAACAAAACTGTTTGACTGCCAAGATCCAGATGTGATGAATGAAGTCAGTGAATCTGATAAACGACAGGCTCTGTGGGAAACAGCAGCTGATGGATGTCAGTATTTATGTTTTGGTTATATTCTTGATAACCTTCTGTGTTTATTGTTGGTTTATTCCAGTTTATTCTGAGTTTTTCTGAGTGATGAGTTCATTTGACCAGTACTTTCCTCAGTCCATCTCCAGCTCCTCAGTCCGGCCACACTCACTCACACCTGTTCCCTGTCTTGTTATGCTCAGTTGTTTCCATTTGAGTTGTTTCAAGTTGTCAGCTGTTAAATGACTCCTTAAATCGCTCTGACTGGTTGTTTCTGACTCAAGGTGACTCTTCCTCCTACCAACAAATGCTTTACTCCATTAAAGAGGAGGCTCCTCCCCTCTCCAGGTCATCATCTAGCTGACTGAAAAGGAACGCACCCATTAATTTTAATCACTTGGGGGAAAAAAGAAACTGTCCAGATGACCTGACTGAGCATTATTAGATCACTTAGTAAAGTTTCAGCATCATTAATCTTCGACCCCCAGCTGCTCATCAGCAGCACACTTTAATGAAAGTCAAAGAGAGTAATAAGTGGCTATATGTACCTTTCAGCTGATAAACTTCTGGAGTCAGCTTGACTCAAGATGGCTGCCACAGACAATTGGGAAATGCAACTGTGGCTCTAACTCAGTTTTGTGGTGTGGTAGTAGATGAGAATCTTTTCCAACACATATTCAGAGGGCGAACCGATCTCTGCGACAATGAACGAGGCGAAGAACGAGGCGAAGAACGAGGCGAAGAGCGAGGCGAAGAGCGAGGCGAAGAGCGTGGCGAAGAGCGTGGCGAAGAACGAGGCGAAGAGCGAGGCGAACAGAGAGGTGAACAGAGAGGCGAACAGAGAGGCGAAGAATGAGATGAAGTACAATGTGAAGAGAGAGGTGAATAATGAGGCAAAGAGCAATACAAAGAGGCAAAGAACGAGGATGAACAACGAGGATGCATGGACAGAGACAAAGAATGAGGTGAAGAACGAGGCGAAATCTGAGGTGAAGGGATTTGTGAAGAGAGAGGCGAAGAGAGAGGCGTGGACAGAGACAAAGAATGAGGTGAAGAGCGAGGCGAAAAGCGAGGTGAAATCTGAGGTGAAGGGAGAGGTGAAGAATGAGGCAAAAAGCGAGGTGAAGAACGAGGTGAAGAACAAGGCGAGGAACAAGACGAAGAACGAGGCGTCGACAGAGACGAAGAACGAGGCAAAAAGCGAGGCGAAATCTGAGGTGAAGAGCGAGGTGAAGAGAAAGACAAAAAAAACGAGGCTAAGAATGATGCAAAGAATGATGCAAAGAATGAGGCAAAGAATGAGGCGAAGAGCCAGATGTGGACAGAGACAAAGAATGAGGTAAAGAACAAGGCAAAGTATGAGGTGAAGAGCGAGGCGAAGAACGAGGCGAAGAGCTAAGCGAAGAGCTAAGCGAAGAGCTAAGCGAAGAGCTAAGCGAAGAGCTAAGCGAAGAGCTAAGTGAAGAGCGAGGTGAAGAGCAAAGCAAAGAGGTAAGTGAAGAGTGAGGCAAAGAGTGAGACAAAGTATGAGGTGAAGAGAGAGGTAAAGAATGAGTCAAAGAGCGAGGCGAAGAGCTAATTGAAGAATGAGTCGAAGAATGAGTCGAAGAATGAGTCGAAGAACGAGGCGAAGAGCGAGGCGAAGAGCGAGGCGAAGAGCGAGGCGAAAAGCTAAGCGAAGAGCTAAGCGAAAAGCTAAGCGAAGAGCTAAGCGAAGAGCGAAGCGAAGAGTGAGGCAAAGAGTGAGGCAAAGTATGAGGTGAAGAGAGAGGTAAAGAATGAGTCAAAGAGCAAGGCGACGAGCTAACTGAAGAATGAGGCGAAGAATGAGGCGAAGAGCTAAGCGAAAAGCTAAGCGAAGAGCTAAGCGAAGAGCTAAGCGAAGAGCGAAGGGCGAAGCGAAGGGCGAAGCGAAGGGCGAAGCGAAGGGCGAAGCGAAGAGCGAGGCAAAGAGTGAGGTAAAAAGCAAGACGAAGAACGAGGCGAAGAACGAGGCGAAGAACGAGGCGAAGAACGAGGCGAAGAGAGAGGTGAAGAGAGAAGCGAAGAGCGAGGCGAACAGTGTGAGCACTCTAGTGTTTGAAACAGTCTGCAGCCAGAAGGCACTTCCTGCCACTGAACCCTGATGTTGACCATAAATCTGGTGAAATAAAAGTGCCTGTGGGGAACTTTCTTTAGTTGTTAATGTCCTGACCCCATCAGCTGCTCGCTGTCATCAAACATCTCAAACTTTCCTGCTTTACTTTAGTACTTTCCTTCTGTCATAAGAATCATTCCAGCTGTGACCCACTGAGAACAGCTGCAGATGTGATTTATCCACAACTGGGGTGTGGTGGATCGGACTAAACCAGGATTTAGGTTGTTAGCCCCCCACCCCCCCACCACAGCCCCACAGACCAATGGCCTTCTTTGTTTGGATGTAATTTATTATTGCAGTCTGCAGGAATGTAGCTTTCCTGCCAGAATTTAATTACTAAATTTTGCTACAAACTTCCCTACGTGCACGCGTGCGCACGCACACACACAGTGTCACTCATGGGTCTAAGTAAGCCTTAATAAAACACATAATAAAAATATTTTTGACCTTCTTCCTTCTGTGTCTCCATGAATAAATGCAGTTAAAATATTTCAAAAGTACTAATATTATGAAAACAATGCTTTTTGGGGATCCAAACTAAAGAAAGAGCTAAACAACTAAAGGTTGTTTCAGCTAAAGGTCGTAAAGAAGCTAAAAGCGAATTATTAAAGCCTAAACAAGCAACAACTAAACTAAACTTTAAAACTAAGACCAGTAAAACAGTAGCTAAAAGCTCAAATGACCATCACAGTAGCAAAACAGTACCATAGCTAAAATAAACAGAGCAGTAGCTAAAACAACCAAAACAGTAGCTAAAATGAACAGAGCAGTAGCTAAAACTAGTAAAACAGCAGCTAAAAGCGCAAATGGCCATCACAGTAGAAAAACATTAGCTAAAATTAGCAGAGCAGTAGCTAAAACCACTAAAACTATTGCTAAAATGTAACAATTGAGCAAGTATTTCTTGGAGATTTCAATGAAAGCTCTTTTTTTATTTAATTTAAAGAAAAAATAAAATAACGTTAAATATATCTAAAAGTATAAAAGTCACAAGAAACAAAAGTCACATCTGTGATGTCCTGAACGAGCTGAACATGATGATGGATTGGTCTATTTAAACACTTTGAGATTAAAAATGTGTTTTAAAATGTCAAAAACT
>JAVCKU010000001.1:5349161-5360316 GCA_032273985.1 Hypsolebias coamazonicus
GATCTTGGTTTATATCTCAGATCCATATTTATTATTTCTTTTTACACTTTACATTTTTGCTATTCTTTGATGTAACTGGGACCCTGTGTACACAATTTTGTTCCACCTCATGTTCCACATGTGATGCGAATAACAATAAAGACCCTTCAATCCTTGAATCCTTAAGTCTTCCAGGCTCTGGTTCTGCAGATGTTTGTTAAAAATGTACTGTGGTGAATTCATTATTCCAGAGCATCCTGGTGTTAGTTGTTCAATGTGAGCTCCATCACACCTGATGTGGATATGTACAGTCAGTGAGCTAAGCAGGAGAAAGTCCCTGGAGAAGGTGGAAAATTAAACTGTGGCATTTAGACAAATCAGTGTATATATTACCAACTCTGCCTTAACTGAACAGGTCTGCAGGGACACTGCTGACAATGCACATGTGGCCTGCTTACTGCTGCATGTATTCATAGCTAAATAAACAAATATGCACACTGGAAAACACAAAATAACTCAACACACCAGCTCATAGGTGAATTCCTAATTTATGTCTTCACCAAGACAAAAATATGTAAATGCTACATATAGAAAGACATCAGACTCAAATATTCTGTCTGTTTCCTTTGTCCTTTGCACATACCCAGTATACTGCTAAAACTGCTGCACTGCAAATTGTCAGTGCAATGTTCCAAGCAAAGTTCCCTTAAAGTTGTAATTACAGTGAGTGGGAAGCAATTAGATTGATCTGGGATAACCCATTTAAATGACATTTGGACCATTCAATATGCCCAGGGCCTTTTATACAGACTTGGTTGGATGTCCTACAAATGGGACTGCAGAGCCTTGTGAACAGCATGGTCATCAGGTCTGCATCTGACCCCCTTCTCTGCTGCCCGTAATCAAATGAGGCACTGTGTGAATCATGCAACGTGATACACACTGTTCAACCAAAGCTGGAGCCAGAAGATATGAGCACATGCTATAGCATTATCATTATAGAGATGCTTAGTGCAGCAATACATGGACACAGAATGGGCACTACAGTATGCTCCCTTATCTAAACATTGTCAGTGTTATCAGTAATTTTGCAGAGAAAATTTAAAATTTCGTTCAACATATGCTTAGAAGAACAACAAAACACAGTTTTAGGGTATTCTAGTGTTTGTCCCTTGGCAGGTACCTGAGTGACTGGGCTGCACCAATGAGAAGCAGCTGGGGCCGATTCCTGTGATGAGCGCCAGAAATGTAAAGCACTGCTGAAGTGTTCTCGTCTCTGCTAGACCATTAGATACCAACTGGTATTGTGGCAACTTGCTTGTGCTTTCTAAAACTAAGAGTTATACTTACTGTATTTTTCGCTGTATAAGTCATAGTTTTTTGCATTAATTAGCATGCCTGCGACTTACACAGCAAAGCAATGCATTCCTGTCTCCTTTTTATAACCCAATTTTTGGCTGAGATCTGACAATTTCATTCATTCTGAGATTTAATATATCGAGCCACCTTCATCTTGCTCCACAACTCCTGGAGAAAACGTCAAATCAGCTGCATTTTGCAGCACTGCCCAGGCAAAATGCAGCTGATTTGACTCTTAAAGTGCATTTATTAAGGAAAAGTTTAACTGAGACACACCTTTACTATAACAAACAAACAATTGTTTTTAGGTGGTTATCTTGTTAAATGTTGAAGAAATGCACAGCGAGTCGTCCCTCTGCGTGCTCCGGCTTCTGTGTATCAGATTTTGAAATGCAGCTGATTTGACGGTCAAAGTGCATTTTTTAAAGAAAAGTTCAACTGAGACGCACCTTTGCTGTAATTTCAAGTGAACAAATAATTGTTTGTAAGTGTTAATCTTGTTAAACTCTTGTTAAAGTCCTCCCGTGCATGCTCCGGTGGCTGCCATTTGGCAGCCAATCAATTTTTTGGCACAACACCGGCCCACATTTCCGGGTGATCAGCTGTGACACATAATAGATTTGACTTATACGGTGAAGTGACATATTTATGTTTTTTTTCCACCTTATTAGACATATTTGAACTGATGTGACTTATACAGCGTGCAACGTTTACGGCAGCAAGTACGGTACTAGCTCTTCTCCAAGCCCCCTAGTCTTGATTCCTGAGGCATCCTCTTAGACTTACCTGTTCTCCTCCATGTCTACAAACTGAGTACAGTCTTGGACATCCTGGTGCCACTGGCCTTCAGCCTAAGCCTGTCCTGCTGCTCACCTGCCTGCCAGCGTGCCTTCAAACTGCATGCCTCCTGTAAATATCACACTATAAATAAATACCACTTTTTATCCTGAGTTGCTCGAGTTCTGTTACTCTCAGTTCCTCTGCTCTGGGTATTTGTTGTAGCAGTTAGGTTGTTCAACAGTTTTGACTAGAGCATTGTATTTCCTCGAATAAAGGCAGCAAGTGAGGCCTCTAACTTCCCCTCTAATGCTTAATGACAGATAGATGAAGCGGAGGAACTCTGCAGAGACACTTTGGAGCTGAAATGACATTTCAAACCAAACCACTAAAATGTTTGGAGAAAAAAATCATTCAAACAGACACCCCCGTTCTCTTGGGAGCTCTTCCCCAAGAGAAGCAAAACAGCATTTCTTGATGTTCAGCTGCAGAATATGAAGATATTCCTAAAGGAACTGCTGCTGTTTAAGACTGCTGCCACTGAGATTTCAGGATTGGTAAGAAGAGGCGTGATTAAGGCTTGACATTATCCATCCATCATCTTCTTTGCCCCCTTGATTTTGTTCAGAGGTTCAGCTTTATACACCCTGTACAGGTTGCCATATAGTCAAACAACCATGCACACACACTCATACTTAGTGCTATTTTAGAATCACTAATTACTCAAAGATGCAAAGTAACTGGGGAAATCTTGGACGAGAAGAACGACTCCTCACAGAAGTTTCAAACCCAGGACCTTCATACTGGAAGGCGATGATGCTGACTCAAATTTCCACTGTACAGCCCCAAAATAAATTATGTAAATTTGATTAAATACAGGTGATCTCAGCAGGCGTTGTTGGATTGTTTAAAGACTGATATAAAAATGTGACAATAACATTCTCTAAATTAGTGCAGTCTACCTTTTCTGCTCTGCTGTTAAGAGTTTACTTTGTAACTTCTGTCTGCTCATTCTCTGCAGGATATTCACAAAATGCATATAGTTAATATAAGCAGGCAAATAAATACATGGTCATCCATTTTAGCCGGTATGAACAAGTTGCACTTATTTACATCAGAACAAAGTACAAGACAGTTGTTCTCATTGTACAATTGCATTATGACTGTCATAAACACAGCAGATACAAAAGTGACAGAAACAAACAAACGTCTCACAGTGAGAGGTGCAGGTCTGAAGAGAGGAAATACAGACGCATTCCTTGAAGCTGCATGAATAATATGAAGTGAATCAGGGAGGAATCAGATTCTGGATGGTGTTTCACTGCATCCTCTTATTAATTACCACCAATCCATCATCTTTACTCGCTTCTCCATTTTCAGGTCGCCGGGGTCACTGATGCCCATATCCAGCAAGGAGGGGGACACTCTGGACAGGTCTCCAGTCCATCACAGGGACACATAGAGACAAACAACCATTCACTCTCTCACACACCTAGAGACAATTTAGAGTTACCAATCAGACTAACATGCATGTTTTTGGTCTGTGGGAGGAAATTGGAAAACCCGGAGAAACACAGCATGCATGGAGAGAACATGGGCACTCCACCCAGAAAAGCCCACATTCAGGATTCAATCCAGCGTCCTCCTATTAACTTTTTAATTTAAAAAATGTCCTTCTGGACTACAGGTTGTGTGCAGCACTTTGTCAAATTGATGGGATCCCCCTTCAACCACAGTGACTGTGGATCAGATGCTTTTTGCTCTGACAATTTGATACATCAACCTCGGTTGACTTTCTTCTAAATGCTGCACATCTTGTTCTAAATATTGCCCAAAAAGAGACAGTGATGGGTTGATTGTGTCCATAAAGATGCACAAGCATTTGGTGACCACTGCTAGCTTTTGAAAGGTAAGTAAAGGTACCTAAATGAGCAAAAAAACTTTTAAATGTGTCAACAAACAATCACTAAAATAGTTCAGCTCGTTCAAAGCACTGAATTTTAAACAGATAGCTGAAATCGTTTGCCTCGTTCTTCTTATAATGTACTAAAAAGAAAATAATCTGGAAGCATTATTCCATTATAAAGGTCAACCACATCCATTTCAAGCTGGAGCTCTAAAGAAACATGAAAGGATTATATAACTACAGAGTACGTTGCAAAGCCTTTGTCAAAGTCCATCATGTAAAGTTACATTCACAAACACTAATTAAAACTATACTGTGCAAAAGAAGGAGGGTTTTGACCCTTGCCCTGGGGGTGCATTAATACTTCTGTGCTCAGACGTGTTGAGGATCGACCATGACACAGAAGAAATGTGTATTGTGGTCAAATAAATCAATATTCCAGACCTTTTAAGGAAGATATCCTGCAACAATTCTTTAAGTTCCAATGTCAAGCTTTAGGGTGGTTGCTTCATTTGAAAGCATGCAAAGAATGCTTTACCTCTTTAGTCATGCTTTACGATCATGCAGTGTTGACCATGCATGCTAAGAACTTTGTAACTAACATGCCACACTTTATCCCTTTTGTATGACTTTATTGAACTAGTGCAGGGTTTACACACCTCTGGGCATGAACTGAAATGTAAATGCAGAATCACTGCAGCTGGTGACTGTGCGGCGCAGCATTCGCAGCCTCCACTCTGAGCTGTAACCTAATACTTGACACTGGATTTCACCCCAAGCAGCATGGGCAACACAGGAAATCTCCACTCCCTCTCCTACTCCGCCAATCCTCTCCCATGAGCTGCTCCGTTACAGCACAGCAAAGCTCTCCTGAGCCCCCACTGCAGTGAACTGTAACACTCAAAACCCAGTGGAGTGTGTGCACCAATGGGCATCAGGGAACACAAACGTTTGCAGACATTGTCATGCACGTACACGCAAAATATCAACATGTAGGCATGAGCACATTTCACACAACCCTGGCTGCGTGGTACACGTTAAAAGGGCTGCTTTGTTTGTGTAAGAGTGTGTAATCTTACTGCACCACAGCCAACTCAGTACATGCACACACACACACACACACACACACGTTCTCCACTGAAACACATGTGAAGGGTAATGCGATTACATGGTTCTTTGACAAGAAAACACTTTTCTTGCTCAGCTATAACACCAGCAGTGACGCACAAAAGGCAGGAGAAAAACTCCATTAAATAACAACAAGCAGAAAAGAGATACAACACAAGGTCAGACAAGAATCTGTCACCTAGATTACACGAGTCAGGCCGGAGTTGGGGAGTGGGGAGAGTATAGCAGCAACGAGGGTAGTTAAGAAAATATTTTAGCCCATTTTATGCCCGTTGCAGCCATCTAAACTCATTCAGTCAGATTCTGAGTCACATTATTTATAAGGTCGAGAGACAAACTGTTGACCTCTCCTCTTTTCTCAGAAGAATCCGCTGACTGTGATACAGACAAGGACGCTCGAGGGAAGAATGCAAGATGAAAATGTGGAGAGAGCGCAAGTGTAACGAAACGAAACGGAAGAAAGTGGCAGAGGACAAGTGGGTGAGGAATGAAACATGTTCCCTGTGGAGGAACTGCACATGGACTCTCTGTTACAAGTGCCCTCGCAACTGGAAACCTTTGGCACAGTCTGGAAATTCTAGAAGGCACAAAAACCATTAACCGATTATAATCTGGAAACAAACACTAAAACACTCCCAACAGAAGCAAACCATTTAAATATGTTGGGATAAACGAGAGAAGTGCACCTTCATGGTTTTATGATTCTCACGCATTTGCATAAGGAAAACACTCGGCATGTGAAAACTGCAACTCTATAAAGTGAGATTAAACTACAGGCTAGAGACCCAAACGATTTTTAATTAGAGAATGCATGCACAGCTATGAATCTGACACTCAGTGCAAGAATTTGATACTGTCCCAACCTTTCTGTTGGTTTCCAAATGTATCAGGGTGCTGAGGATAGGAGTACAAAGAGCTCGCACTTCTTGACTCTGAACATTAAAAAAGTTGAGGCAGACTCCAAATTCTGCTGTTCAAGCTTCATCGTTCAAAACAAAACTGGAGAAAGTGGGTCAGATGTGCAGTGCAGCGGATGAATATGACATCACCTGCTTTATGTCAATAAGAAGCTCTGAGGAAAGACCTGACAATAGTTTTCATCAGTAAAACCTATCAGACTATGGTCACAGCTAATGTTGGACAAACAATGCTTCAAGAGGACAGCATGGTGGCACAGTTGGTAGAGCCCTCTCAGCAAGAAGGACGCCGGATTGAATCCTGGACGGGGGCCTTTCTGGGTGGAGTTTGCATGTTCTCTCTGTGCATGCATGGGTTTTCTCCCATAAACCAAAAACATGCATGTTAGGCTGACTGGTAACTCTAAATTGTCCCTAGATGTGAGAGAGTGAACGGTTGTTTGTCTTTAAGTGTCTCTGTGATGGACTTGTGACCTGTCTAGGGTGTCCCCGGTCTTTCACACAGTCACTACTGGACATGGGATGATGGATGGCTGGAATACAGTGATCCCTCACCTATCGCAGGGGTTGCATTCCAGAGACCTTCGCTGTAGGTGAAAATCCGAAAATTAGTGGCGTTGAATATTTATTTATATATGTTTAAGGCTTTACAAACCCTTCCCAGACTCCTACAAACCTTTCCCACTCTCTTATAAATACTTCATATGCTCTCAAACACTTTGGCGATGGAGATGAAGATGATGATTATGAGATGAATGTACAGTACTTTTCAGCATGTACGGTACACACAATAAAAAAAAAAAACGGGTTTAACATAAAAAAAAACCAGGATACAGAACCCACAGAAAGTGAACTGTGATATGGTGAGGGACGACTGTACACCAACAGTACTCGTCTCCTTCTGATACTGTGTTTTAACGCACAAACATTTATTGGCTATCTAAGTTAAAGTTTTAAGCAAAGATCTTGCTTAAAACTTCATTTTTGGGCTTTACTGTACTGTATAAGGTCAGGGGACAGCCATATTGAATAAAGCTGGTTCTTCCAGATGAAAATCCAATGATTACTATTGATTTATTATTATGACCGATTCACAAGATTTTATGCAAAACGGCAGATTTGACGCTAAAAAGTTATTAGCAAAACCAATAAATTTTATGTGCAATGTGTTAGTGCTTAAAAATGTGTTGGGAATCAGTCTCAGCTACTGCCACACCAGAGTTTACATCAACGTCTGTGAAATTGTTAGTCATTAGGGATGCACAATATTGGATTTTTGGCTGATATCCAATATGCCGATATGTTAAAACTTATTTGGCCGATAACAATACCGATATTTTAAATACTTTTTTGTCAGAACATAGCCCTCTTATTTAGGCTTATTTGCTACAAAAATTGTGTAACCGTGTAAGAGCTGGTGACATATATACCTGTAACAGCCATATGATATGTATAGCACTTTAACTTATATTAAGTAAAAAGTCTTGAATGTTATTTATTAGCATTAGTCACCTGTGATGCTGTCTCACTTGTGGAGGCTTGTTCCAGGTTCCTAGCTGCAGTGTGGGATCCTCTGCACTCCTGTGCAGGAAGGACAGACTTTTTAAGTTCAACGTTTTTTTTTCTATCCATTGTGCTGTAAGACTAATCATGCTAACGGGGCTAACACAACGTCTAAATGTCTGTGGTAAAACTCATGCAATAAGTCGTGCTATCAGCTATTAGCTTCTCAATGACGTTGGAAATTATGGTTTGTAACTTGGGTAATGTTATATCGGAAAAATATCTCTGATTGGGGACGATGCAGCAAGGATCAACGTAGTCCAAAAATCTTCGAAATCCGACATCCTCACCAACAACAAACAAAACAAACTTCCACACTGCTGTCATTTAGAATTTTCCTCTCCGCCGTGAGATCAGGTAGGTGCGCATGACATCATCACGTTGTGCTGCCGCTGCAGACATCCTTGTCACTGGGTTGTCACACAAAAACAGACCCTTTTATATCGGTGAGTTATTTTGATGGAATGGCCGATGTCCGACATTTAACTTTAACGCTAATATCAGCCGATACTGATACCATGCCGATAATATCGCGCATCTCTATTAGTTATTGTGTTTTTTAGGGTAAGTTGACTGTGATAGCCATTTTGAATAAGGCTGATGTCTTGAGTTAGTTGTAGTTATCAGTCAAATATTTATTTTCTAGAAATTATATTTAAATTCACAGAGTGGTTTATGAGATATTTTGGTAATGGACACACACAGGAACAAACAAAGGCAAAAACATGATCATCCAAGTTTGCCTTTTGGCAGAGGATTAAAAACACCACCGCCCCAAGCACAGAAGATAATCAATAAGGATATACAGTAATTGTGTTATCACAAGATATCCAGATAGAGAAGTCCAATAAAGCCACAGCTGAGTACAGAAGTGTCAAGTTAGCCAAAGCCACAGATAACAAAGCTGCAGTACCTCTGACAGCCCATTGTATCCATGTAAAGTTGTGTTAAGATGCTGAAATATTTCAGTAACGTTGGTCAGAGATCGAGTGAAAGAGATACAATAAACGATATATTCAAAACATTTTCATTTACTGAAACAATACAAAAGTTGATCCTAAATTTGAAAATCTCAAAGTATATTTTGGGATTTCATATAATACAGTATCTTATCAAAACATGCCTACTGTTTAAAATATTCTTGCACCATGTTTGCTGCTGCGTTTATGTGTGGTGCACCTCTTTCATATCTGCTAAATGTTAACAGGTTGTAAAGCAAGTTGTTCTTCCTGAGACAATAAAAAAAGATTTACACCAGTCTCGTGTGTTGTCATCACTCCTTCCACATAAATGCATAAAAATACCACACTTTCAACACACATCATGCAATCCACAACTAAAAATAGATGTAGGGACAAACAAGTGTCTATGGCTACAGCGTCAGTTTTAGTGCTTCACAATTTTCTTGTAAAATTCTAGATCTTGATCTCTACAGTGATTCAATTTCCACAGCAGGGTAATTAAACACTTATCTAATCTACCATCTTAACATTTCATTTTTAGTAATCTGCCGTGTGCCAGTTGTGTAAACTGTGACAAATTATTTTTCTCAAGATTGATAGCTCTGTACTTTTAAGACTGAAGACAAATAACATTGCTTGATTAAAGCGTCAATGCCTGGCATTAATTATCTTTAATCGTGCATTCTGCAAATAGTAAAGAAGGGAAATAAGAATTTGTTTTCCTAAGTGTATGATGATCAAATGTTATAATTTTAAAGTTAAGTAAAAAGTGGTGACAGATGTGCTGGAGATAATGAGGCCTGAAGCACGTTCAGTGAAGTTTGAATGGGAATAAAAACGTTTTGTCAAGCAACATGAAAATACAGAGCACATTATCCCTGAAAGTGGATTACTGTGAAAGGCTGAGGTCAGAATGTTTTCATTCACTTTATTCTCTGAATAATATGTTTTGATACTGTTCAGGAGGTAAGACTATCAGTACAAAAAAGTCAAAGTTCTTTAACATGAGCTAATGTAAAAATCTTACACCTAATAGTCATTTATTAGAACATAAACTGATTTTATACTGTTCAGACAAATAGGAATCAAAGCAAAATGACAAAACAGTTATTTTGATGCCTGATGCCAATAATTCAGCATTTTATTTAATTATTGAGCATGCATCAGGGTATTTTATTTAAAACTTTTTCACACATCAGAGATGTCATAAATGAATGATTCAAGTAAAACAAAAACAAAATTATCCAAAAATGCTTTTTAAAATGAATGGAAAAAGTCACAGTGCACACACATTTTTTCTTTGCTACATAGAACAATACATTATAATGTATCCACCCATTTATCCATCCATCTTTTACCCGCTTCTTCCATTTTGGGTTACGGGGGTCGCCAGTGCCCATGTCCAGCAATTAGTGAGCGAGGGGCGGGGGACACCCTGGACGGGTTGCAAGTCCATCACAGGGTCACATAGAGACAAACTAGACAAACAACCATTCACTCTCTCACTCACACCTAGAGACAATTTAGAGTTACCAATCAGCTTAAAATGCATGTTTTTGGTCTGTGGGAAGGAACCGGAGTACCTAGAGAAAACCCACGCATGCATGGAGATAACATGCAAACTCCACCCAGAAAGACCCCTGGCCAGGATTTGAACTGGCGACCTTCTTTCTGAGAGGCAACAGCTCTACCAACTGTGCCACCATGCCACCCTGTGGTTACATCGAGGTGTGAAGCAGTTAACAATAAAAAATTGGTTTGCCAAGTCAAATTACAATATGGCCACCACCACATTTATGTTGAAAGTGGTCAACCCAATCATTTGAAGAATATACTAGTTTTATATTGCTTAAAAGATTCCTCAAAGGACTGAGGTGGCCAAAGAATAATCTACCCCCCTGGCTCCTCTTTTGAACGTTTTGCATCAAAAACATCAGGATTTACTTGCATTACCTGTTCAATTTGAGTACAGAAAAACACTCATCTTGAAAACTACAAAAATTCACGATTCAAATCCCCCTTCAACAGGAGACTTCGGTGTACTGCTTGTTAAATGTTTTAACAAGCCACTCCTACAGCACATCACCTCTGCAAAGTCACATGGATAATATGGTTTAAAACCCTATGTTTGAAAATGAGTATGAAACTTAGTGTTTGTTTCATCAAGACCTCAAGTGAGTATCAAAAGACAGGTGTCCACTGGATAAGTTTAATAAGAGATTTAACAATAAGAGCTATAACATGAATTCACTGGAAGGATTTTTGTTTATGTATGAGTTTCTCAAAAGCATTTTATTTTCCAATAAAGTTCTGGGAATGTTTGGCTGATGTGACTGGAGCACAGAATATTTAGTTAAAACACATTTTTGTTGTTTGATTTTTATTGAACTGGACATTCTATAAGATTTTTGACACCTGAGTCCCTGTTTGTTGTTGTGTTTTGGAGTAATTACTTTATTGATTTATTTTTATTTGTTTGAATTTTATGACATTTAGGTCCCACAGATTATCTTGTTTGAGATATTATTAATTTATAGAAGTATATGAGGATGTATGATATTTTT
>JAVCKU010000001.1:5670656-5681958 GCA_032273985.1 Hypsolebias coamazonicus
AAAAGAATATTATAGTCAACCAAATCATAAAACTTAAGTAATTTCAATTGACAAAACAAAGTACCAGAAGGATGACAGTAATATTTCCTCATTATAATTCTTACAGCTTTTTTTTTGTAAAATAAATATAGGCTTAGTTGTTGTCCTACATGCTGTACCCCAAACATTTACACAACAAGTTAAATGCGGAACTATAATTGTATTATAAAGCAAGTACAGAGCATTATTATTTAATAAGTCCCTTACTCCATACAATACTGCAATTGACTTAGATATTTTAGTTTTTACAATATTTATATGCTGTTTCCATTATAGCCTGTCATCAATATTTACACCCTTACTGCTTAAATGGATGATTTGCATGTTCAAAAAAGTAAATGGTGAAAGACAAAATGCAGATGCTTCTAAAGTCTAAAACTGCTTTAGTTTATAGATTTAATTTTTTTTACTATTGTACTTTGATTATTCCCTGTGCACTCTGATTGCACTTCACTGATATTTTCATTACGTTGCAGTTAAAAAGGTCTCAGTGCAAAACACCCTGTGATTGAACACCAACTCTTTTTCTTGCTGTTCAGGTGTGGCAGTGTGGAGGGAGCATGGAAGTCCTGCCATGTGCCAGAGTGGCCCACATCGAGCGCACCAAGAAGCCCTACAACAACGACATAGACTATTATGCCAAACGCAACGCCCTGCGAGCCGCTGAGGTGTGGATGGATGAATACAAATCCCATGTCTACATGGCCTGGAATATTCCCATGAACGTAAGACGGGTCTATATATTTTTTTTGCCTTCAATCATTCTGTGCTTCTCAATAACTGCGATCTCTCTGCCCCTCACCACATCTCGCTCACTCTGATTTGCAGCCCCGTTGAAACACGAGTCAATAAAAATTCAGATTTCATCTCACTTGACCTTCACACCTCCAGAAGGTCGCAGAATCAGTCTAAACTGACGAGCGAGGTGGACAAGTGAAAGAGACATGCCTCGTGTCTAATGATGATTTTTATACGTGTCAGTTTAGTTAATTGCTTTCAAGGATCTTTTGAGATGAGCTGCAAAACAGTAAACACGTGCTTTCATGAATAAGAGGTTTAATATTGAATTGTAATTGCCTCATCGGCCACGCAGAGTGAGCTGATTATAAATGAAAGACACGGGAGTAGAAGCCTTAAAAAAACTGCTAAAAATACACCGCAGTCTTCAAAACAACAATTAGTATTTGCAGCTGATACCTACAGTCCGTGCTTTCTTATAGTGCAGCCAAATTATGGTCTTAAAAACTCAGTACCAGTTAGAACAGAGGGCAGAAAGATGTGTGCAACATGAAGTACTGTAGAGGTGGCAGGTGACAAACTAACCAATCAGGCCATATCCCTCCATGAGTATTACTGCAAACACAGTGGCATGGCATGTTATTACCCCAGCTGTCCTGTGGAGCAGAGTGATTTTGTGTATAGTGAGGAGCTAATACGATTATTCCATCAAACTCTCTCCAAAATGACCCATACACACTCACTGATCCTTGTTATTGTCTGAGGTACCTGCTGAGAGTGCAATTACTTTGAATTGGAAAGGTTTTATGATTCCCCACATCAGGCTGCCTCGGGTCCAAATGCCACACGGCCTCTTAATGACGCCGAATGTGGTTGTTAGTGTCGATGTCTGGTATAATCATGAAAACAGGTGGTTATGTCTAACTAGAATTCGTCATTAGAAAAATGTCATTTCATAGCTGAAAATACAAAGGACTTGTCCTAGAAACAGTGTCTGACTATAAGAAGTGTGCGTGTAACTAGGGGAGAGCGAGGTTGGCTGTGGGTGGGAGGGTTTTCATTGTAAAGAGGGTTGAATGCTCTTCAGAAGGTATTCTGTATTGCACATACAGGCAGTGTCAAACATGCACAGATTTATAAGAGGTATGTGTGTGTGTGTGTGTGTGTGTGTGTGTGTGTGTGTGTGTGTGTGTGTTGTTCAGCTTTTGGACATTACCGCAATAAATCTTAGAAACATTTGCCATAATGCAAGCTGGCTGTGAGGGCTCATAATTAAGCAGCTCATTAGAATTTGCTCAACACGGATCATTTCTAATGAAGGAACGGTGAAGCTCCCACACGACGAGTGCATTCATCACGAAACTCAACGACCATGTTGTCCTCTCACCCTAACTGTTCTTGCTTGTTGTTGTTGTTTTGCTCCGTTTGCTGGCAGAACCCAGGCGTTGATTTCGGAGATGTGTCGGACCGCTTGGCCTTGAGAAAAAAGATGCAGTGCCGGAGTTTTCGCTGGTACCTGGACCTTGTTTACCCAGAGATGCGGATCTATAACAACACCATCACATATGGCGAGGTGAGAAAAGCACTTGGTAAACACACAAATGGTAATAAACAGCGTGCTAATTCTGTATTATTGTCATCTCTAATTAGATAACCGATCATTCAACAAAATGAATCCGTGACTAAAGATGATGCAGATGCAAATTCAGCTAATTTAATTTAATTAACAATGGAAATGAGTTATGAGAACCTATTTGTAAGCTGTGACTTGTGTACAATGTTTATGAAAACTCTCGTTTAAAGTGAAATCTCCAAGAAATAAATGGCTGGTCTTGGTTGTTTTTTGCTTTAGTTTGTCCAAAACATGTTTTAAAAACAACTAAAATATACATGAATTAATCAGTCAGGGGTTACACATCTTCTTTGAAGAATCTTCACTCATGAAAAAAAAAAAAAATTATATCATTCCACAGCAGTCGGTCTCAGGTAAAATCATATTGTTGCTATGGCAATGTAACATCACCGCCCAAAATTAGATGCAATTTCCTTATAATGAGTTTTAATTAAACACTTATTAGTTTTTCATTCCAACTTGATTGCCTTGGGCTTGCTTGTACACTCAGCGCAGTGGAGGAACCAAACAGGCTTACGGCGCAATGAAGGATTGAGAACACTCCTGAGTCTGACACTATTTGGAGACTTGCTGAAATGCCGCATTTTTTTCCTCATATCAATTTCAAAAATGGAAAATCAGTATGCCCTGGATGCCAGCAGGCATCAGAATTACCCTTTATATTCATCAGAGCTTTCTGAATTTCCTCCTCCTTTGTTTCCCTTGCTGCCTGGTATCCAGCTAATGGATTCCTCAGAGTGGCATCCACTCAAGTGGCACTATTTCAGATCTGTCGACAAGCTGGGAAGCAGTTACCTCATCCTGCCACACAGCTGCTGCAGCAGAAGTGAGCCTCATCTGTCACTGAGCATCAGCACTGCACTCCACTCAGCCATGCTGTCCAGATTGGCCAAGTGGAACCTTCCCTGACAAGAGCGCATGATAGATATGTCACAACCAGGAAATGAAGCCATACACATTCAAATCACAGAGATCTGCAGCTCATGCTAAATGCACACCATCATCTGGCCCAGGAAGGAAGGAAAGGCAGAAGGGAGACTGGTCACTGCATGACAATGTCTTATCATGGACTAGCCATCACTTTGAGTTAAAAACTCAAGTCGAGGCGGATCTACAGGAGGAAGGGTGCCATATCTGACACGGAGTGACCTGCCCCTCGCCCAGTGACACAGGCACCAGATAGACCCTGCACAGAAAAGTGTGTAAAGAAAATGAATGGGCGAATGGCTTTACCAGAGCCTTTGTGAAATAGTAGTATTCTTTTTATAATTTTTTTACACCTTTAATGTTCTTCTTTTCCAACCTTATGTGTTTCAGTTTTAAAATTAAGGAAAATTTTAAGTCGCAATAACATTTCTTTTTCCATTCAACCTTTATTTAGGCAGGTTAATCCCATTGAGCCTCAAACATACAGTATTTTGACCACTTGAAGGACATAAAATACATTTAAAAAGCATCAATCATATTCCGATAAGTTAAAAATACTGTAGATACAATTAAATACTGTATACAATTTCTTTAAAATAAATCTGACAAGCAAAAATAACCAACAGGAGTGGAACTGTTGTTTTGTGAGGGATAAGGAAACGTTCAAAGTGCTGCACCTGACTCACCATGTGGGCACACTCCCTCACAGGTGTTTTATGATTAGCCCATGTGACCTACAGACGGCTCATTGTCTACACCGGCATCCCAGGTGTGCTCCCCTCCACTTTTAACTTCCTAATGATGTGTAGAGTGCCAGACTTCCTTTTGCTTCCTCTGCCAGATCCACCAACTTAGAGCCAGCAAACAGATGAATATTTATTTTTATTAGGATTTACAGTTTTGTGATGCTTCAGATGCAAGAGGCATTTTTCCCCCTCTCCCAACATGAACATGTAACTCTGAACAGTTTGTTGTGTGATTAAGCCGCTGACTTTGTCATGCTAAAGCTGATAGCGAGGGGTTAATGAAGGCTTTGTCGAAAAGCTGAACAATCATTCAGATCAGTATGGGCACATAAAAATAGTTGTGTGCTGAAAAACAAAATAAATAACTCAAAGATGATGAGAAACATCAAATAACCAAAGATTAAAATGAAGAGCTGTGATGTTATTCTGTGGGTTGGTCACTTTGAGCAAGTATTTTCACAAACTCAATTTGATCAATTTCTGTATTTTTTTGGACTATTAGGTGCACGTAAAATCCTTTAAGTTTCTCAAAAATTGACAGTGAGCCTTATGGATTAATTCTGGTTGTGCTTATTGACCTCAAATCTATTTTATGTGGTATTTGTGGTACACGGCACTCAAAAATCTATCAAAATGAAGTTGTTTCATTTAATGCACCTTGCAGTCCCCCAAAAAATAAAGTGTAAGTATCTTTTGTGTTCTGTTTCAGGTGAGAAACAGTAAAGCCAGTGGATACTGCCTCGATCAAGGATCTGAGGACGATGACAAAGCCATCCTCTACCCCTGCCATGGCATGTCCTCCCAGGTCAGACTTTACTTCCTGCATCACCTGTCTGAGCATCCACTGTTCACTTGTTAGATTTAAACTAACATTTCCCAATTCAAAGTGCAAAGAATTGAAAATCCTGTGATTCTTACACAATCCGACACATCATATATGTGAATACAGTATTAAAACGAGTATCGACTGCCTTGGGGGGGGGGGGGGGGGGTTCTAATAACTTGCAAGATGTTACTACTGTACAGATTAAATGTTGTGCATTCCAATAGTAGTAGTCTTCCCTAAAAAGGACAGCCCTGCTCACTATTTTACAAATTATGGAAGATGAAATGAAAAATGTTGAGTTAAAGTCTGCACAGACGTGAAGGTCATCATATCAGATGTCGTTAATTTGCAAAAGGAGATTAGTGAATAATGTAAAGTTGCAGTTTTGATGCTAAAAGAGGTTTTGACCTGCAGAGGATGTTCAGATTATTTCCCTGCAGAGGAAAAAATATATATATTCTATAGCACTAATTTAACATATGTATACATTTAAATTCTGTACATGCATACTGTGTCTGACATATACTTTTTTAGAGCAACTTGCCTCAACTTTATTGCAACAACATGCTAAATAAGCTGAACTGTGACTCATCTCGTATGACATTAATGTCACTGTGATATCATGATGTTGTCTGTTAAATAGAATTTGTTAAGTAGACATTTGGAAATTTGAACAACTTTTCTAGCATGCATGTTTGGAAACTTGCTGCTGTTTTTGTAAGTTAATGCTGAATGTTGATCTTCAGTTGTTCTGATGAAAACATCAAAAGGCAGCGTGGTGTTGCACAAAATAAAGGTTTGGATTAGGATGGACGTACATATTCCATTCATCTGTATCTGTGGCAAAAAAGATGTGTAATAGTTTTATTATTTACATGTGTATAACACTGATATGTAAACATATACACACAAAATAGGTAATTACTAGGTAATTAATAGGTAGTTATATCTGAACTTATTCTTCAGAGCACAATTGATTTCAGTTTTTCTTTGGCTCTTGGCAAGGAGGTTCTCTGAGGAAACCTAAGAGCTCACCACAGTTCTTGTGTGGATTAAGAGCGTGTGTCTTTTGTCTCCGAGTTCTCCCAGATGGATGCCATAATGTTCAGATCAGGGCTCAGTGCAGACTGTCTCATCTGTTACGGGTCTCTTTGTTGTACTTCTTGCTCAGTGTGGTTATTAATAACACTGCTGTATGTTTGCAGTTATAGTCACTCTGAGTTAATGATTCAGGGCTGGAAAAAATATTAAAAAAATATATATTAGTGTGGCATTATGAAGCAGCTTTTAAATGCCGTAAGGATACAGAGGCTGACAGGTGCAAACACTTCAAACACGTGACTGATGCAAACTCCAAAACACACAAAAAAGCAAATGCAACAGAAAAATGCTGCTAAAGAAACATTCTGCCATCCCAGAAAATAGACAGGAAAAAAAAGCATACAATTGTGAAGATTTTACTAATACCCACAGAAAGAGCAACTCCAAAACATATTAAATGTACATTGTTTATTTACCAATGTGAATAACAGTAAACAGCAGAACTGCAAACCCTGGTGGGAGGGACTGGGACCCTGAAGAGTGAGGAGGACAGTTAGTAGGGGGAGTAGGTCTGCAGGTGGTTCTGATCATTTGCAGGCAGTAGGACAGGTGTCAAACTCATTCACAAAAGGGGGGACAAAATTAAAACCTTATTCAAACTAAGGGCCAATTTCAGAATCTACATTAACTCAAATCAGATACTAAACATCTTTTCTTGGTTGCAGTTACCTCAACAAGATTTTGATTGGTCTCATTTGTGGTACTCTGTTGTGCTTTCGACATCCTAATCAAAGATTACTGAAAAAAATCAAGAGATAGAAGTATTTTATGTTTCACATATCATCTTGAGGGCCAGACAAGATGTCAACGAGGGCCACATTTGGCCCCCGGGCCTTGAGTTTGATGCATATGCTGTAGGAGGAGATGGCAAATAGACATGAGGATCCAAAGGTTTCAGCGATAGTCCAGAGATGCCCCAGAGAGATTGCAGATAAGATGGGTAAGTGGAGAAGGCAAGGAGCAGCTGAGGAGATCACCAGGAGATTCACAGAGAGCACCAGGAGGTCCAGGGCATCAAGGGAACACAGAGATGCTGAAAAACACAGGAGCAAGGAGTTAGTCTTTGCAGTAATAGTAAAAAAACATAATGGAGGCCAGGACCACTGAGGCAAACAATGCACCAGCATCAGAGTGAAGTCATCAACTTCTTTTTAGGGAAATGATCTGCAGGTGTGCATCAGGTGGTGATATCTGGTGTAGAAGAGATGCAGAAGAAAACCTGCAAACTCCTACAACAATCAACAAAACAAATGCAAAATAAAAAAAAAATCAAATTCCAAAAACACTAAAACCCCCAAAACAACTGCAAGTAAGAAACACTGCAAACCACTCCACAAACTGGGAATGCACCAGACCACTAGGTGCACTCGACCACCAAGTCATCTGGGATCAGACCCCCTATAAACACATCAACGACATGTCCAGAAGAAAGTTGGAGGACAGAAATAAGTTCTTGAGGTTTTTAAAATTTTTTTTATTTATGTTTTTGTTATTTGCAGCATTTTTCCTTTGCATTAATTTGTTGAAGCATTTTTCTGATACAATTGTTTTCTTGTTTGTTTGTTATGGAGTTTGTGTTTTTCGTGCGTTTGTGGCACATTTAGCTGTTTGATGTGTGTTTAGCCATTTGCTGCACGTTTGCACCTGTTGGCCACCACATAAGGATCCAAGGTTTTAGCGAACAATCCAATGTGGAGAGATTGTATCATAAGTTTTATTTTCTTTGAGTCGATGTGGCACAGTGCTTGGTATTTTATGGTGTATATCAGAGCAAAGAGACCAACACATTTATAGAAATATTCATGACGAGTATGAAATGTGTTGAAAAGGCAACAAGCTACAATTATTTGATACCAATAGCTTCACATTTTCTTTGCTAGTAAAATCAAGCAAAAAAAAGGCTCCCAATCTTTGTCGTGTGTTTAGGATGTCAAGGAAGCAGAAAAACTGGAGCACTAAAAGGTGAGATAGCGTGTAAGAAGAAAGCTCGAAGCTGCAAGACCAAAATGATATATGTGCTCAGAGCAACCTTCGCTTGAGGAGATATCAGAACAAATGGCTCAGAATGGGAGCCTCTTGTCCCATTTTGTGTTTTATTGTTGAAATACAAAAGGTAAGACTGGAAGACAAGCATGTAAATGCTATTCAGGTGTATTTTCCCTCCCACTCTCATCTCCCTTATCAAATATTCTCCTTTGTGAAGGATATGTCCATTATCTGTTATCTGATGGAGTGTTATGAGGAGGCCAGCAGCTCACCTGCCTCCTTTCCAGAGCTCTCTGGGTCATTTTAATCCTGATCCCTGGGGGTATGAACAAATAGAGGTGAACTTTGCATCTTTGCATCATCAGATTACAGCGATGATCGACATTACTGTGAGCCAACAAAATTCAATTTTGTGGGACACCGTGACTTTGCATTCACTACCTTGTATGTATAAAAAATAAAAACGACCCCAACAAATCTTACTGTGCTCCTGAGCAGTGAGTCATTCAGCCAGATCTTTTGTTGGAAATCTAAATCCAAAGTCACCTTTGTTCAATTGTTAAGTACAGTGTCAACCTGTATCTTTGTCCAGTAGGCAATTTTCGTTTTGTCAAGTCCTAAAGTCCCATTCTTACAATATAACAAATGTTATTCACACAGAGATGAACCCAGATTAAAATACAAACATTTTAGTATTTGATCATTTTGAACAGTAGAATTTATTCTCCTGCAGGTTCAGTTTTAATTTGGTTTCCTATTAGTTTAAGAAAATGTGATATTTTTCTCACCTGGGAGCACCATGTCTGCAAAATTCCCAGCTGTTGGTCAGATAAGGTGGCACCCACTCTAGATTTACAAGTTTCATATAACAGGTAATTTTACAAAAAAAAAAAAAAAAAGTTAATTTCAAGCTGACACGTAGAATTTTGTTAAACAAAGCAGCAGTCAATGATAGCAATTGAAAATATAACTATTTGGTCAAGCAGTCGACCTGTAAATCGATATGCTATTTTTTTTTAAGAATTTGCCTTTTATTAAAAAGAAAGAGTGCTACTACAAAAACACAAAACAGAGTTATCATTAATAATGATAAAAGTAGAACAGACAAAGTACAAAAATAAAAAAACTAAAAACAAACAAAAAACTAATTAGAGGCCAAATAAAACAGTTTCTTTGATTAAAAACATCAGCATTGGCAACAACCAGCATCTGACATCAGGTCAAGATGTGGTGTGGAAGCAGTGTCTTAACTCTCGGTTCATTGGGTTTTTACCTTCTAGCTGATGGCTGGTCAGTGCCATGGTCTTGTAATCCTGAGGTTGCGGGTTAGAGCCCAGGTTGCATCAGGAAGGGCATATGGGGTAAAACCATTGCAAAAAACTTTCATGCAAGTTGGCTTGCTGTGGCAACCCCTGAAGAAGGGAACAGCCAAAAGAAAAACAACCACAACAATGGGTTTTACCTCCTAATATCATCCTTTCCTTAACTCTGAATAAGTTACCCTTTCATTAGCTCAGCTAATTGTCCATGCGCCAAGATTATGAGCTGCATTACTAATTGTATTCAGATGACACGGTGTACATGACATGAAAGAAATATAATGAAACATTTAAAAAACACAATTAAAAAAAATCATTAGTCATATCATTAATCATAGATTATTCAGAAATTGGGAATATAATTACATAGCTGCAGCACAGATGCAATGCTTTATTGAGTGGTTGTGTGTGAATCAGCATTATAATAGAAAGGCTGCCGTCAACCTGAAGACTGTCCTATCACTGATATCCCATTTTCCACAGAGGATTGTCTCCTGTATCTTTAAGTAATAGATATGTTTCAGCACAAAGCCTTTCATGAGCAGCAGAGAGGGATCAAATTTTGGTTTACAGTTATTTTTGTCTTAATGAGCTGTGGTTTCCATGCAGGACTGTACACTAAGCAGATCTAGAAAGCAAGAACACAGGTGTATGGTATTACATGGTGTTTTTTTTTACTAGTTTCAAATTAAGGCTTGAGAATGAGTGCAGCTAAACAAAGGCTTATTTATTTGGTAAAAATATGGCTTTTTGTCATCTTATAAAAAAAGGTTTGTAAGCTTAATCATCCAGGTAGATAACAAATATGGTTAAATCATGTTATCTGGACTAGTTTCTTTAAGTGAGAAAAAAATGTGTCCCCCATCTGGAGGACTTCCTCAGTCTGTGGCATGCCAACCAGATCTGTCCCATAGGTAGCCTTCATCACTGTGTTTCAAGCAAAGTGTTAAAAACCTACTTCTGAGAAACCAACATGAGGTTGGCTTGAAACACAGCAGTGAGGATTTATTTCATTTTGCTCTTTCATCCGTCCTCATCTGCTCACACAGACTCATGTTCATGCTGCTGTTGTTTGGTGCATTCTTAGTTTACAAAGTAGTTTATTTAGTGTATTCTTAGTTTAGCATATTTTTTAGTTCATGTCTTTGATCTTACTACTGTTTTTCTTTACAATTTGTATTTTTGTTGGATGTAACTGGGACCCTATGTACATATTTCGTTCCACCTCATGTACGACATGTGATGTGAATGACAATAAAGAAGCTTGACTCCTTGAATCCTTGAAGGCTCCCCATGGGACAGATCTGGTTGGCAGGCCGTAGTCTGAGGAAGTCCTCTGGATGGGGGATGAAATGTTTCTCACTTCAAGAAACAGTCCAGATGACATTATTTAACCTTTTTTGTTGTTGTCTTATTACGTTCATGAAATGATCATAGAATAGAAATATTGTTTCTTGAAGACAATTCACCTTTCATCTCAGATAATTTTTTTGATCATTAGAATTAAAAAATATTTTAGAAGAGAGGAGAAATGCCATTTTAAAAGCAAGAGAAGTCCAGATTGCTTTTTTTTTTTTTCATTCATTCAACCTTTATTTAGACAGGTTAATCCCACTGAACCTCGAGGACTCTTACAAGAGAGACCTGATTTTAACAGAGTGATGACAACAGTGGACAACAATAGACAATAGATAACAATAGAGTATACCGATTTTTTTTTTTTTTTTTCAAATTTAAATAAGATGGCAAAATAGCAAAACAGATAAATTATAAGGCGAATGTAGAAAACTAAAAACAGGAACATGTCTACATTGGTTCTTGCCAGGAACTTAACAGATGTTTAAAGCCACTTTGAGAGGTCAAAGCTGAGAGCTTCAGAACTTTTTGCAAGATTTTCCAGGAAACAGGAGCGGAGTAGGAGAAGGCCCTTTTGGCAAGTTCAGTCCGCAAGGAGGGGAGACTGCAGGTAATAATGTCCTGAGAGCAC
>JAVCKU010000001.1:5905842-5916732 GCA_032273985.1 Hypsolebias coamazonicus
ACCAGTACAGGCAAAAGAGAGCACATTACACCAGTCTTGGCCTCCCTGCACTGGCTACTGGTTCATCTCTGAATCCAGTTCAAAATTCTCCTGTATGTCTACAAATCGCTGAACAGTCTATAAAAACATTATTACCACATGCCATCAAAGCAGCTAAGCAAACTCATGAAAACTGTAACAACTGCAGACATTTCACCCTAAAATTACAGAAGAAAACAAAAAGAATGATACAAAGTGTCAGACAGACACTGTGACTCTGACGTGCTCTGACTGGCGTTTGAGAATTTATCTGAACTGACTGAAGTGGACATTAGAGCAAAACTCCTTTGTGTTTGCAAGACAAAAGTTGCTCACACTGGTGGTTACAAAATAATTAAACAGCTTGTGTGAAGAGAAGGGGGTTCTCAGTGAACACCACAGTAAGCTTTGTTTCACCTCCACCTCACCTCAAAGATCTGATCAGCTCTTTCCCTTGCAAGTCAAACGCATTGAGAAGTTCTGACTTTATTTTTTTAAAGATGGACAAATTACTGTGTGAATTCTGCAAGAGTGCACTGCAGTGGCTTCATCTGACAGCTCGTGTCTTCAGAAACTGCAGTGGCAGCTCTTACAATAATAATCCAACCAAGGGTTTGCAAGAGCAAAAATCATAAAGCAAGCTAAAACTAAAAATTAAAACTAAAATCACGTTTTATAAGACTTGACAGAATTTGAACTATTGAATAACTTGAGCAGCTGAGCCACATCTGTAGTGATTGTGCAGTGTTTTGTTATAAATCCTGTAAAATTGAAGTGGCACTGTTTGTATAGATAAGGTACAGCTAAACTATATTCCTGAACACTTAAACAATAAACTAAGAAGTTTACTAATAACCTTTTAATATTTTACTGCAAACAAATCAAAAGTCCAAGAAAGCTTATTGAGGAAACCTGAATTATTTCTAATGGATAGAAAAAAATTAGACTAAATGTAATTACTTTTTGTTTGTGGTTGTACTAAAGGGATTTTAATGGTGTTGATGGTCACATTTTAGTCTGTCTGCAACATTTTAGAGAGAAAAGCTAACGTGTGTGACTTTTTTTAGGTTTTGGAAGAAAAGATGTGGTCGAGCATCTCCTGCAGACCGGTGCCAACGTTCACGCCAGGGATGATGGAGGCCTCATCCCCCTGCACAATGCCTGCTCCTTTGGACACGCAGAGGTCGTCAGCCTCCTCTTGTGTCAAGGTGCAGATCCAAACGCCAGAGATAACTGGAACTACACCCCGCTACACGAGGCGGCCATCAAGGGAAAGATTGACGTTTGCATAGGTAAGGATCCTTGATGCATAAATTAGAGTTGAATGTACAAAGAGCGAAATCTGGGTTTGTGGGGTGTTTCTTTTCCAGTATATCACTAGTTTAAGTACTGGGAAAGTTTAACCTTGTAGCATATATTTTTAAAAATATGTGGATGGTGACACGATATGAATGTTATTTAGCAAAAACAAATAATTTTATTCCTGTGTCAGATTGTTGTTAGTCGTCAGTGTTTTATTTGGCATGTTGAGAAGGCAAACACAAAATAAAGAACAGTAGACCCTAAACTGAAGTTTTTTTTATGACCTCACCTCTTGTTCAGTATTACTCCAGCACGGAGCTGATCCAAACATTCGGAACACTGATGGTAAATCTGCTCTGGATCTCGCGGATCCTTCGGCCAAGGCTGTTCTTACAGGTCAGTCCCTCACAGCTTATCACTCAAATGTAGACTGATCCCAGTTATTTGACGTTACGTCTAAATAATTGGTGTAGTGATTGTCTCTTGCATATTACAACTGACTCAAGCAGTAATGCTTTTAAAGTATTCACCAGCAATGTTGCTCTTCACTGTTAAAATCTCTTTAGAGCAGTGCTTTTCAATTTAAATGTAAGAGTTTCTAATATTGTGCAGCTCGAGTTCTTTGTTAAATTTGACACTGGGCTTTTGAAAGTCGCCTAAAATGACACAAGTCTTTGAACCTGCGTCTGTTGTTATTTTTGCAATAAAACTTTTTGTAAAATTACAGAGAATCCAGTGACAATATGTGAGGTCTGTGAATTCAGACATTAAACCATATACTCACTGGTAATGTCTTGAAATCAACAAACAGCTGCATGAAAAATTCAAATACTTGTGTTGGCTTTCTTGTAATTACATCATGTCTTTATCAGGGCACATGAAAGCAAATTGGGATGTGCTCATTGATAGATGAGATTGGATTGATTGATTGTTGCGAACATTTTGGTCCAGGTCCGTTTGTACCCAGAACCTACACAGTAAATGTAGTCAGCTGCTCCAACCTGCAAGGGTTCATGGGGTTTACTTGTATCTGACTGCTTGCAGCTCAAAAACATAACTGCGTAGACTGAGTGTGCTGATTATGGAAGGGCTTGGATTAATCTCTTTATTTAACAACACATACACAAGCAGAAAGCAGAAAAACAATATGTTAGTGGGTGCTTCTTTAAGAGTGCAGACGAAGATGAAACGCCTACGAAAGGATAGTGTTAGTGCAGCTGACCCAGAGTGCTGTCTGAATAAAACTGTGTGTGTGTGTGTCAGCAGCGTCTCTTTCACTTTGCTTACAAAGATCTGTGTGTTACAGACTGGCTTCTAATAAAACAAGTAGACCAGTCACAGTTGTGCTCTGTATAGTTTACATTTTTGAGTAGTACTCAGTGAATCTTAAGTGTACTTTTTGTCTGAAGGTGAATACAAGAAAGATGAACTTTTGGAAGCAGCAAGGTGAGTGTGTCTTTTTTTTTTATTTGTTTAAAAATCCAGTTAAAATGAATGTTTAATACGTGCAACCTGAGTAAATATGGATTTTAAAGGTGAATATTTAGGTTTTCTTTTTTCAAACCTCCAATTACAGGAGTGGAAATGAAGAAAAGCTGATGGCGCTGCTGACCCCATTAAATGTCAACTGTCATGCCAGTGATGGTCGCAAGGTAAATGAAATGACATGACTGTGTTTTACAGCGTTACCCCCTGCAGTCTGTCACTTGTTGTTTCAGGCTGTAAAACAGTCATGCTTTTGATTTTAATAGATCTTTTCGAACACGGCAACATTATGAACGCTCCTTACAGCAGGACTGCAGATTAGTTTGTGTGCTGGGGTTGTAAAGAGGATTTCTGCTGTTGAATTTGTTGGAGGGGGGTTTAATACCTCAGACACATCACTGCACTGCGTAGTGCACTTGTTGTTGCCCCTGTTCATTGTAATTATGCATACATGCTTAAAATCCATCTGTTTACCTCGACTGAATCATCTTGACGTTTAACAGCCTCATTTATTTGTCACCACAAATGTCTTAGATTCATGGTTTTAATAATAAGTCATAATTTTAATCATTCTGAATCAACTCTTCATTTTTATTTAATCAGTAACAGCATTTCACCACTTAAAAATAGACAATTTCTCAGCTGTTTTTTTATTTTATTTATTAATGTTGACACAATAATTTGACAGTTAAGTGGAATATTTTCCATCCTGTTGATATCTGGTCTCATCCTGGCTCATTTGTTTATTTATTCCTGGCTCCTTTTTAATCCTGTCCTGGGACACGTGGTCCTGGGATCTTGAAAGTGATTTAGGTGCACAAACAAGAATCTTCTCAAATCAGGCAAAAAAGTCATTGTTTGCCTTTTTTGTTCCTCCTCTAAATTAATTGTTATTAAAACATGCCTACTGCATAAGAACTGTTATTAGACATAATTCTTGTGGTCGTTTTCTTTATTCACCTCGTTGTGTGGTTGAGTGGTTTCAGAGTAAAACTGTACCGGTACTTTTCAGTAGTCCACACCTGGTGATCATTTTGAGGTCCGGGTTGGCTTTTCTAAACGACAAAATTTATCTTTTAATTTTATTCAATGCAAATTTTTTTTTTTTTTTTTTTTTCACTTTTTGGTTTCTTTATCCATCAAACTTTACTGTGATGACAAAAAAATACTGTTGTCTCTTCATCTGTGCTGTCTTTTTTGTCTTATAAAGCATAAACTATTAACTGTTAAGCATCAAATTCATTCTTATTGACATTTAATCATAGTTGCTGTTAGAGATGCACAATATTGGATTTTTGGCCAATAACCAATAAGCTAATATGTTAAAACCTATTTGGCCCATAACCGTTACAATACTGATTTTTTTTTTTTTTTTTTTGCCCTAGACCTTCTTACAGAGACCACATATCTTTCTCTGCTGTGGAATTAAAATACCACATTATTCTGCATGGTCTTTGTTATTTTATCCTGCTACCAAATGCAGATGCCAAACAGGGACTGAAAATGATGCAACACTTCAAATGGATTATGTTTAATGTCAAACTTATAAACTTATTCATGACATTTAAATTTTCACAAATCTAAACTCAACCTGTTCACAAGCGACAAGTGAAAAGTGCATAAAATGCATCATTAGATATACTTGACAGTTTCTCAAATTAAAAATTTACTAAAACGGAAGCCATTCATATTAGTGATGGAATGGCCAATGTCCAATATTTAACTTTATCACTAATATTGGTCAATACCATGCCGATAATATCGTGCATCTCTAGCTTCTGTAATATTCATTGTTTCGTGCGACAGGAGTCATTAATTACAGTCTGCAGCTTCATTCTAACCACTGAAGAGTCTGTTTGTGGTTTCACTCAGCTAAGAACTGAAGAAGTAAAGTTTCACTCACCTTCCAGCCATCTAGCTGTCCTTGATGGCTTTTTTATGTCACGTTTATGATGTTCTGGTAATATATGACAGATCAGTGGTGTTTTTCTGACTGGTATGTGTTTTATTAACTTGAAGGGAGAGGGACATGACTCTGACGAGATGCTGTCATTTTGTAATTTGTGTTTCATTTTGTTTTCCGTGTGACTCTGGCAACATTTGTCGATCAGTCAACCTCACAAAAAATGCTGGTAAGTTAATCTTGATAATGGCCACTTGATTAATGCACTGTTGTGATCTTTTATTTTTTTAATTCATCGTTTTTATTTGACCAATGAGCTGGCTGTCACTTGTTAATTGCACATCATGGACCTGGGTTTTCGGGTCATGTATCCTACCCTGATGCTCCTCTGGTGTCTGAGTGTGTGTATCTGTGTGGGTGTGTGTGTGTTGTGAGTTGTGTTGTTGTCATGGTGACGACTCGTCTTTTTGGATCTGGAGAGGAGCTCAAAATGTCCACTGCCTGCTTTTATCAGCGTCTGTCTTCTCTGCACACTCACCCACACTCCTCTGTCTGTAAATCACTTGCTGAGTCAGCCCGTTTCTGACTGGGCATCTAATTTTTATTTATTTATTTTAATGATGACTCGTGCATGCCTCGAGGCCCGCCTCTCACCGTTTTGTCATTTGAGTCATAAACTTGTGTCTGTGGAGCTTGTGCCTTCGTTTATCGTTGACTCAGTTGGTTTGCAGTAATGAATGGACTACATTTCATCCTCTTGATGCCATGCTGCCCTCTATGGTCATAATGCTTGTCGTCCCACACTGAATGAAGCGTAACTCATCAGTCCGTCAACACTGTGGCTTGATGTGATGCACTTAATTTTCTGGGTTTAACATGTACGCCACTGCATGGGAATTTAAATGACGCCTGTCTTTTTTCTTACTGTAAGCTTTTTAAGAGCCAGAGTTTTAAATGAAGAGCTCGTGCGCTTGCTGTTGGGACTTGCAGCTTTGCTTATATTCATGTTGACATTTTTTCTGGCTTAACTGAAGCCGTTCTGATTTTGTCCTCTCGGAGCTTGCAGATGTGCTTTTTCAAACGCTCGGCCTGCTCAGTCGGGCTTCACTGCATCCTGTTACAGTTGGGATTTGACAGCATTAGGACGTAAAGTCTAAAATCTGTTTAAAGGCATCTCTGTTGGACCAACGTCCAAAAGGGTTTTAGGTATTAAAGTTGTTGCTCATCTAAAGCCAGTGTCTCACCATTGCCACATGGCAAACAGCGTTTGCAAGGGAGTTTCCAAGTTATCTCCATACATTAGTGGTGGTTTTCAGTTTCATCGTGTTGAGTTGCAGGAACATGCGTCCGTGTTGTGTGGATTTGGACCATGTTCAGAAATTTTGCAGAGCTTATTTTCTCAGAATAGTTGCAGAGTGCCTCAATTTATTTTCTGCAATTCAAGCACACTGGAACTGAGTTTTTTGTGAATGTCCACCTGTACCAAATAAATGAATGTAGCTACACAGCTGCAGTGCAGAGCTTCCCTTCAGCGCCACAAGAGGTTCCCTCCCCGACTTCTTCTCATGGACAGTCAAACCACCCAAATCCCCAGTTCTGGTCACATCAGCACGGGTTGAGAGCTTGATGCCACTCAAGCCCTGCCTACTCTCCTCACCCGTTAAATGGGGAAAAAATAGATACAAGTACAGTAGTGGCATTTTAGTAAGACTGAGCAGTAAAGAGCAGAGTTGTCCTTTAGATGTCAGGGTGAACCCACAGTACACAAATTAAAAGCTGACAATGAGTTATTTTTCCTCCAGCTCCTGCAGTCACTGCTTAAATACATACGAGTCACAGCAACTCTGTGGGCGTGTTGTAGCAGATGCTGCTTGTAGCGAAAACACAACCTACACAGCTTATGTTTTTAGCTAAAATGTATTATTTTAAGAGCTTAATGTCAGATTTGACTAGAACTGCATTTTTAATTTTCTTTTTTGTAATTTGGTATTATTTAGAAAACATCCAAGGCCCAAATGTAGGTCTAACCAGTCTGAGGACAAATACTTATAATTGCCTATTTTTTCACCATTTTGAATCTTCAGCTACATGAGATACTGGCTTAGATCATTTAAAGTATTTTTTAATGTCATTGGCTAACATTATTTTGTTGGCTTCATTGAGAAATGCAACTTAGAAGGCTGTTTTCTCCCAACTGTAATTTACATTCAGTCTTTTTGACTTTAAGCTGTTAACTAATCCTTTTTGCCAGCTCGCCACATAAACCGTACTTCAACTTGAGAATTTTAATTCTAGGTTTTATTAGTAACAAAGACTAAGCTGCTTGTTGTCACTCTCTCAAGTCAGACATGATGTTGACAGCAACAGAGTTTTAGTTGTGGGGTTTGTCCACAAGCTTTATTGAACATGCATCATGAAACCTGTGATTCATCTGCAACTCACCAAGCATAGTCTGCAGTAGCACATCGCTTCTGGCCTTAATCAGCCGCTTGCCTCCTGTGGACATCAGAGGCAGTAAGCACCAGTAAGGCAGGAAGTGGTCTGTGTGTGCTAACAACTGGTCCTCTCTTCCAGTCCACGCCCCTCCACCTGGCTGCAGGCTACAACCGGGTCCGCATCGTACAACTCCTCCTCCAACACGGGGCAGACGTTCACGCCAAGGACAAAGGGTGAGCAACTCTTTTAAGGGAAACCCACAAAATCCAGTTGTGTATGATTATTATTGAGCGTTGTCTTTGTCACGCAGCGGCCTGGTTCCTCTCCACAATGCCTGCTCATATGGCCACTACGAAGTCACTGAGCTTCTCCTTAAAGTAAGGAGTTTATTGGACTTTCTCACACTTCCATGCACTTGTCTGAGTTCTGCTGTAACAGTTTTGAGTGCAAACATGAGTGAAACTGTCCTAACGATGATTTTAAACAAGTTGCATAAACATTAAATCAAAACATGCTGGAGTAAAAGTGACCAACCTGCTGACAGCAGTGGAACAAGCTTATGTGTTTTAGAACATTTTGCCTGTGAGAAGTTAAAGGGTCAAATGTCTCCTATGTCAGTGGAGAAAATGTGGTTTTATAGAAATGATTTTGTTTCTCATTTAGTTGCCAGCAACTTTACGTTATTTGGCAATCCTTTTCTTGTATAATTAACTACTGGGTCAAAATGTTTACCAGGAGTTATAATTGGGAAGTTAGACCATTTTCTTATGTGGGTGCTGTTCTCTTTGCAGCACGGAGCCTGCGTGAACGCCATGGACTTGTGGCAGTTCACGCCTCTCCACGAAGCAGCGTCCAAGAACAGAGTGGAGGTCTGTTCCCTGCTGCTGAGCCATGGAGCTGATCCCACCCTGCTGAACTGTCACAGCAAGAGCGCCGTGGACATGGCTCCCACCCCAGAGCTTAAAGAAAGGCTCACCTGTGAGTGTCACGGCTGACACACTAAGAACTGGAAAAATACTTTGAAATCTTTTTACCTCATCAGTTCAGCAGAGTATAAACTGTTAAAGATGTTTATACCATATTTTTTGCCCTATAAATTGTGGGTTTTTTGCATAATTTACATGCTCTGTGACTTATAGGCCGAAGCTACGTATTTATGGATCCCCCCCATAATTATAAACCAGTTTTATGCTGAGATGACCGTGTTCATTCATTCTGACTGAAAATATTGAACACTACCATTTACAGCCGCTAGATGGCACTCGAGTAGTGTGGCATGCCGTTGTATTATGTAATAGTGGCTATTAATGACAAATTCAAAAAAGTTCCAAGACAAAACAGGACTTTATTTATTATATTTTACTTTATGCTTTGTTTTTGCCTTGAACCTTTTTGAATTTATCATGTTCTGGATGACAGAATCTTCACTAGCTATTAATGGCACAATCGGCCTGCCCTACAATTCCATCTTCATTCTGTTCACTGCTTGGTGCAAACGTCAAATCAGCTTTATTTCACTGCACCGCACTGGCAAAATGCAGCTAATTTGACCATTAAAGTGCATTTATTAAGTAAAAGTTCAACAGAGACACAGCTTTGCTATAATTTTGAACGAACAAATAATTGTTTTAGGTGCTTTTCTTTTTAAATTTCAAAGAATTGCTCAGCGTTTCTCCTTCTATTTTCCTCCTTTTCTGCGTGCTCCAGGGAGCACCGGAGCAGTGAATACTTTTGAAATGCAGCTGATTTGACTGTTAAAGTCCTTTTATTAAGCAAACGTTAGACTGAGACACACCTTTACTATAATTTCAAGCAAACAAATATTTGTTTTTAAGTGTTAATCTAGTTAAATTCTTGTTAAAGTCTTCCCGTACATGCTCCCGCGGTTGCCATTTGGCAGCCAATCGATTTTTGACACACCGGCCCACATTTCTGGGTGGTCAGCAGTGACACAACAAACGTGACGCGTCAGCGGTGACGCATAATAGATGCAACTTATACGGCGAAGCAACATATTTATGGATTTTTCCACTTTATTAGACTTATCGGGCGGAACGACGTGTACGGCGGAAAATACGGTAGTTTGATAGTTTGGTTAAAGTTCCAAATGTCACATTGTATTTATTTTTTTATGCAAATGGTTCATAAGTTACTTTAAAACTAAATAAAAATACATTTTCCTTTCACTTTTTTCCCCTCATGTAGATGAGTTCAAAGGTCACTCTCTGCTGCAGGCGGCTCGTGAAGCTGACATGGCCAAAGTGAAGAAGACGCTTGCTCTGGAGATTATCGGCTTTAAACATCCTCAAACCAACGAGACGGCTCTGGTCAGAAACTGCATTTTGACCACTTTTCATTTTTAACAGCTGCAAGTGAATGCAAAGAACTTGAATCATGAAAGTTTTCACCTTTTTGCCTTTTTTACTGATTACACAGTTGTGAGGAATGAAAATAGTGTTGAGTCCTGTGGTTTCATGCTCGTGCTTTTTGTAAATATTAAAGTTGTTTTCTCCAGCTAGCAGGTTTCTTAAGACTTCATCTCACTAATGTCCTGCATTACAGCACTGTGCTGTGGCGTCCCCCCACCCAAAGAGAAAACAGGTGACTGAACTGTTACTGCGTAAAGGTGCCAACATCAATGAGAAGAACAAAGAGTAAGTGAGCAAGTTGAACACTATTAGAATAACTTGTTAAATACAGAATAATTGTTGTTACCAAACATCCATACATTTTCTGCAAGTAAAAAAAAAAAAAAGACGAGGAAAAATAAGATTTGATTTTCAAATTGCTAACATAAACATTGATAACCTTTTGTTGTCTTTTAGCTTCATGACCCCCCTGCACGTTGCTGCTGAAAGAGCTCACAACGACATCCTGGAGGTGCTGCAGAAACACGGAGCAAAGGTTCATTCTTACGCTTCCTCCTGCTCTGCCTGAAGTAGAGAAGTCGGTTTTAAAACGTTAACGGTCTGTGCTGCTGTGGTTCGGCTGCAGGTGAACGCGGTGGACACACTCGGGCAGACGGCTCTCCACAGAGCGGCGCTGGCTGGTCACATCCAGACCTGCAAGCTGCTGCTGAGCTACGGAGGCGACCCCTCCATTGTGTCTTTGCAGGGGTTCACTGCAGCTCAGATGGGTAACGAGGCCGTGCAGCAGATTCTTAACGGTAACAATCACCTTTATTCATTCATTTGGGTTTGACTGAGCTGTACAGTTTCTTGTTCAGGGTTAGGTGAAGTTTGCGTTAGATCATAAGTGTACACAAGATTACTGTTGGTCTTTTACGTAGAGGTCCTATTATATTTGTTTTATATAGATTTTGAATTTTTCCCTCAGAAAATGTTCCCACACGTAACTCTGATGTGGACTACAGATTTCTGGAAGCTGCCAAAGCAGGAGATCTGGACACGGTACAAGTAAGTTCACCAAAACTCCTCGTTGTCATAACGTCATTAATTTTCTTTATTGATTTTGATGATTTCAATCTTTTCTAAAGACAAAATGGAGTGTCAATATTTTTAAGTGTTTGCCTATTACTATTGAAGCCAATTTTTTTTAAATACCATAAATTTTGCTGTGTAAGTTGCAGATTTTTTCATAAATTAGCATGCCTGCGACTTATATAGCAAAGCGACATTTTTGTGTTTTTCCTCATATTTATAACCCAATTTTTGGCTGAGATCTGACGATTTCATTCATTCTGACATGGAAAATATTGACCACTACCATTTTCATCCATTAGAGGG
>JAVCKU010000001.1:6191008-6219306 GCA_032273985.1 Hypsolebias coamazonicus
CCGTAAGTCGAGGAAATACATGTAAAATGTATGTTAACGCTGCGCCGCACACCCGTTCTTAAGTCCGAGTTGCCGTACGTCGAGGGCGCCTTAAGTCGAGGACTACCTGTATTGAGTTTGTTTAGGAGCTCTGTATTGTTATTGCAAGGCATTTTGTTGTCCTTGTAGTCTGTTTACCTTGCCACATGCTCCTGGTGTTGGCTGAATCATGGAAAAAGCTCTGCACCTTCATATCATGTGCACATTTTGCTTTCTTTATGGCATGGTTTAAGTTGGCTCTAGCTATTCTAAGAGCAGTGTGGTTGCCAGACTTGAATACGGTGTTCTGAAATTTCAGCATGACCATCATCTCCCCCATCATCCATGGTTTGCTGTTTGGGCTTGGATGTGAAATATCTGATGGTACTTGACATCTTCCATGCATTTCTGGATGTATACAATCACACACCTTGCATACTCATTCACATATATACTGTACTGTATTCTGACTGTGTGCTGCTGCTTTGAACATATCCCAGTCAGTGCATTCAAAACTGTCTTGAAGGGCTTCCATTGATTCCTCTGACCAGAAACATCTGTTTTACAGGTTTGTCCCTGAGAAGTAGTACCGGTAGTAGTAGGGTTTGTATGCCGGAATTAGCATGACAGAGCCGTGACCTGAGGAGTCTAGGTGGGGGTGGGGTGTTGCCAGTGAAAGCCTTTTTCATGTTGCTGTAGATCGGATCTAGAGTATTCCTTCCTCTTATTGCACTGCCTACAAACTTATAAAACTGAGGAATGAGGAAGAACCGTTTTCATGTTTGCTTGGTTAAAGTCCCCAGCTACAATAAAAATTCCATCCGCTTGCAAACTTTGCAGGTGGATAATGGAATTGTAGAGTGTTTAGAGCATTACTGGTGTTGGCACTGGGGGGATATACACTGCTGTGATGCTAACAGAGGTAAACTCCCTGAGTAGATAGAAGGGCCTGCATTTAACAGGAGCTCTATGCAATTTACTATTACATTATTGCACTATTGCATCTATTTCAATATTACTTGATGCAAATGTACAATTCAAAAAATTATTCAGATTGAGTGCATATTCCCAGGCTGCTTATAAAACAGCTTAAAAAAGCATTGACATGGTAACCCCTTAAAGTTGCAGAACAGGTGATATTTTAAATGTGTGGAATTTTGAACAATAAAAGCAGTATTAAACTGACATGAAGACTTTTGCATGCATTACTAAAATAGCCTATCTTTTCTCATGATGTTCCTCTTTGGCAGATATGTAGTGAGATTAGTTTTATTCTCAGTGAAAATGCAGCTGTAGTCCAGCTGTTAGATAACATTCACGAGAGTTCACTCTCATGGTGCCTAAACTGTGTTTTATTGTAGTGAGTGATTCGTTTCTTCTTCTTTTTTTAATTCCTCTTTCAGAGCTCTAGCTGTTCATTACTAGACCCACTCAGCTGCGTGATGGGAGAAATATCAGCAAGACATGGCAACATCAGTCTGATTCAGAGGGAGCATTACACAGACAGCATCATCCAGCTTTCTGGGGACAGCACAGGTGATCAGACTGTAAATACATTGGTAAACATCAAAAGATAAGCTAGCAACATTGATTTTGGATGTCCACTCTGAAACGTTGTATCCCACTGGGCTGGAACTAGTTGGAAAAGAGCATTCACAAGGGAGTTTCCAGAATGTCTTGCAACACTTGCAAGTGGTTCTTAATTTCTTTGCTTGTCGCAGAGGCTTGCAGTCGTTTAGCTGGAACGTTGAACACGTGAAAAAAAAAAATCTTCTTAAAAACATTAATTTATCTCAAACTCATCTTAAACCCATCTCAACTTTTTTTTGTGTATGTCTCCATCTTGTCTCAAAAGCAAAAAGTTGCATTTTGAGACTTGCACTGGAGCTCTCCTCCAAAGTAAAGGGAAAACAAAACTTGCCCCAGTCTAAAAAAAATCATATAATTTTGATGGAAAAGTTGACTGGATCTGACTATGTTCCTTTCAAACATGTTCTCCAGTAGATTAGGTAATAAAAGTGGGGCAGCTGTCAAGGTGGGTACAAGGAAAGCTGAGGAGGTGCTCACAGTATGATGTGGGCAATGAAATAATGTGTGCAGCCTAGAATAGTGTACAGATTTGCAAGCAGAGCGTATGAAAATAAGCTAGGATATTAAAAAACTGGATGCAGAAAACATGTCCACACAGCTTGCTGCTCACAAACTCCGAAATCAGTGAGACTGCAAAGTAAAATTTACACATTTTCTCACAATTTGAGTTGCCATCTAGTTGTCAACAGTTGCAGTCTTCTGTGATACAATCTGAACCCTTTTCTCTCCTGACCTCGCAAGAATTGTCACCTGAATTTGTTACTTTTGTTGACGAAATTCATGGATTTGTTTCTGCATGTTTACAGTTGTCAACAGATCTCTTGTGCTGAAGAATGGTGACACCATCTTGGCATGTGCAGACATCCTCCCTGAGTCCCAGTCAGCCAATCAGACCTTTCCCAATGTGAACAGCTTTAGCCGGTGAGTGAGGAATCCTATTGAATTGACTTTTATAACAGTTTTTAACACTGAGAAAGTTCAAGCAGGAAGGAATTAGTTTCAGCATCACAAAATCAACCTAAATCATTTAAAACATTACAAATACTAACATTTTGAGATGACTACATTAATTCAATTTTATAGAAGGAACCAATGAAAGTGAGCTGACAACCGCCATTTTGTTTCATGTTGGTCAACCTTGGCACAAATCCAAAACTTCACATTAATCCTGTCTGGATTATTTCTTAATCTTTCACTTGATATTTTATAGCAAAACTGTCATTTAAAGGTTTAAAATGTTACAGTCTTGTAATACCACAAATGGTGGTGTCTATGTGACAGTTTGGAATCTTGAGCGTGATGACACAAAGAAGTGTGTTTCAGCCACCAGGAAAAGCTGGCACAAATCTCATGAAACAAACGGACAAAACAGGACTATGGAAAGATTCAGAAAGATTCAGATTTAGTATAATTTATAGCACGCAGAATAAAATGATCATCTTTCTTGCAACATTTACTAAAACACAAACCCAAAATATGATCTGTCAAACCACTGTATGAGGAAGAGCTGCTCTTTTTCTTTTAATGAGATAATTAAAAATGAGTGCACCATGATGCTAAAGAATCATAAAGAGGGCTTTGTAATTGCTGACTCAGCTGCTAGGAGCAATTCAGGTCAAACTTATCTCCAAAAACTGTCTGAGTGTTGTTTTAGTCGGAATGCCGTGTGACTTGTCATGAGTGACCGTAAACATCTTGACATTCGGCAGAACAAAGCAACAGGTGTGTTTCAGTAAACCTTTCAAAATCTTTTAACAGAAAGCATGAATATTAATTATTGTAAAAGCTTATGTTTTGTTATACTGACAAAAATAACAAAGGGACTTGAAAAGAGAAACTCCTGTTGTTGAGCTGAACCAACATTTCCTATCACTTTTACCAGGGTTCCATTCTCTCTAAATTTATATTATCATGTAAGAATAAAGTTTTTTTTTTTTTTTTTTTTTTTTTTTAATTTATTTCTAGGTATGGTTTCCGTCAGAGGGTTGCAGAAGTTCTAAGGGTGGAAATGGCGAGAGTAACCATTTTGCCTGGCTCTCCCTCCTCGGCAGCTAATGGCCGGTGCCAGCAGGTCAACTTCATGGTATCAGGTAAGGCAAAAACATTTATAACCGTCCATAAAAGAAGGCTTTTTTAAATTTTTGTAATACTCAACTCAATGAGAAATACTAAAAACAAAGAAAAATACTCATTAATTCCTGTTTCTCAGTTTGGATTGAAAGAGATAATTAAATCAAGAAACAGATGTTACCCATGTAATGAGTTTTAAAAACTTAACAGATCAAACATAGTTTGTTATTTTGATCATATAAACTCGGGGGTGCAGAGTTGGTCTCCCAAAAAAGCTGCATTTACTTTGAGTGAGTGATGCAGCTTTTTCAGTTTTCTATAAGTGATACAGTATTGCCCCATTTGCACCTCTCCTAATCAGCCCCAACTCTGCTCAGCCCTGCACAGCCTGGCTCAGCTCAGCCTGGATTTGCACCTGCACTTTACTGATTCTGGAGACGTGTCCAGAATCCTGCTAACGAGAGTTCTGTGAGTTAAACTGAAAGCAGTCTACTCCTCAGATAAATAATGTTAAATTATTATTTTTAAATAAATAAATAGCTATTTATTTATAAGACTGAGCTGAACACAGCTCGTCAGACTGAAGAAGTCTTTCTCATGAAAGAAGAAATGTTTCTACGTTTTGTTTTGTTTTTTGAATGTCCAGAGGACCAGACGTTCCTTTTTAGATGTTTCTACCTGGATTATTGAGCATGCATCAGGATATCTATATTTTTCTTCATCATTTGATGTATTTGCACTCACTGTGGTTTTGTTTCTTGTATACTGATTATTTTTAGCTTTGATTTAAAGCTTTAATTTAAAGTGTAATTCTTGTTTTGTGATTTGTACGTCTGTGGGTGGTTGAACTTTGGTTCTTCTTTCAACATATTTGAGGGAAATATTCCTAATAATTTTGTCTTTATGATTTTTCAGCTGTGTTAACTTAAATTAACATATTATTTAATAAAGTCAAAGTGAAAACAGGATTTCATGATAAAGACGGCACCGTTTATTTATTTTTAATCTTCACTGATGAAAAAAAATTTTTTTTACACATACAAAATGTTTTTAAAATAACATTTCAACCCTCCCTCTGGAACTAAGGTCCTCCCGCCGCCTGCAGGGAAATTCCCGAGAAATTGCAAATGGCGGATCGTGAAAAGTTTCTGATCCAGTGACTCCTCCCCCTGACCAATCAGAGTCCAGCATTCACGTTTGACTCGGCTCGACTGAGCTCGGTTTGTCCCACCAGAGAAGCAGGGACGAAAAGAGGACTGGAATCAGCCTCAGCTAAAATACTAGTAAAGTATTAATACAAAAGAGTTCTTTCTGTGGCGCGCTGCCCATAGTTGGGGCTGAGTAGGAGCAGAGCAAATGGGGCACCTGCGAGCCTGAGGCAACATTTAGGAGGGGGCTCACACACTCAGGTGTCAAGAGAACAGGTGGAGGGTTCTGACCGCACTGATCAGGCAGGTGGATGGAGAAGCAGAAAAAAATGTGCTGCTCTCAGAATGAGAGTATGGCACGTTTTAAATTACTGTTTAAAAATTACCTTCTGTCATGACAATATCAAAGCCACTCATTAATACAAAAGCAGAGTATCCATATTGTCAACCATTCCCAATCAGAAGGTGGATTATGTCGTGGCCACGCATTATTTTATATAATCCGATGTTAAGAGACTATCAATAAAGACAGCAACATATTAACTGCCTTCCTTTTTTGGCGCGAACCACGCTAGCGGCGCTACAGAAGCTAACAGGTAGCGCTATCAAAATCACAACTTTACAGAACACACAAAAACATACATCCTAACGTGGATTTGATAATCCATCACTTCACCGGTTTGACTTTTCAACGGCTTGGTTAAAAACCAATGCAAACGTGGAGTTAGCAAAACATAAGTTAGTGTAACAGAGTTAATTTATCTCAGCCTCCCAACAGTCAAATAATGTATATAAAATACTCTTAACAGTAATTGCTATATGAAGTGACAATAAAAAGATGTATACATACCTTAATTTAGAAGGATGGATGCAGATGATAACAGAGGAATGTCTCTCAGACCCTCACATTGAACAGACGACTCCATGTGCCACAGGAGAGTCACGTGATGACAAGAGATACTGTACATACGGTGTCCAGTAAGGGACAAACTACTTCAGTGCTTTCCGTTTTAATTAACAGAGTTGAGTTGGGGAAATTTAACATTATCATTTAACATTTAAATTAACATTTCTATTTTCAAACAACACAACTAAGTTAAGTTGATGCAAATAATTCAAGGTTTTTGAACAATTTAAACATAATACTATGTTGTATAGCCAACAATAGTGACGTTTCTGTTTTATGAGTGTTGAATCTCAACCGAATCCATCTTTATATCATCATACTTATCCAACACTCTGACACATCAAAATTGTTGGACTTTCCATCCCAAACCATGAACGCTGCCAAATGTATTTCGGCAAATTTTACTTAAGTCAAAGACACAAAAATCATCAATATGAGAGGAAAAAGTGCAGATTTTGTTTCTTACTTTATGAATCTGCTGTTTTGCTCATTCTTCTATTCTATAAATCCTTTAAATGCACAAGGGAAGGTTCAAGTCCCAAGGATTTAAATGGTATTTTTTCATCTCCAGCTGCTCAGATGTTCTTTTCAACAAGCTTGAGATAAATATGAATCTCTTGTTTGGTCATGTAGATGTCAGTCAGCCTGGATACAAACTGTCACCTCCTATTTACATTTGTCACAAGTCATTCTGACAAACATCCATTTTTTTTTGGTTTCCCCGAGTCTTTCTGCCACAAGGATCAGTATGTGTTTCCAGGGGCCTCAGAAGGCAATAAAAACAGCCCTGGAGTGATCTCCACTGCACAGCAGACAGCTATCAGTTATTTCACCCTCTCCAGACTGGTTCCATTTATAGATCCCATCACTGTGGCTGGAAGGACTTTGATCCTGATTTGACCTTATATTAAACTTACCCTTGTTCAGTGAATCACCACGATTTGCTAACAGTCATTTGCTCTGGCTGAACGACCTCCATAAACTGCTGCTCATTTTCCTCTCAGAGTTGTAATTATGATTGACTGGTGCCGTTTAATCCATCCCTGTGCTAATAATTGGTCTTGTCAAGTTTATATTTTTCAAAGTATAATAATAAAACTCAAGGCAGCATTCTTTGTTGAAATTTAAAACTGAGATCATCTTCTGATGAGAAAGACTGGAGTTAGAGGCATACTGGTCAAACTTTGTAAATAATGTGTGCGATATTGAACATTCATTCTGTGAATGCCAGTCACGCAAGTTTTGCAATTTGCTTGGCATTTTCTGCAAACACCAACAGATGGAACCATTGTTGAATTTTCATTTTGTTTAGTGTTTGTGCATAAAGTTGTTGCCTTTTTCCTCCCTCCTGCAGATCGAGGATGTGTCTCATGAGAACAGTCTGGTTTCATAATTAAATCAGAGAGATGCATGCCACACCCACATCCACCCCCCACCTGAATCAGGAGTATTTTAAATGTTATCAGTGTAACATAAAAAATGTACAGACAGGTACAGGCTAATGCACATCTTTCTGGATTGATTCTCTAATTTGGTTTGAAGCAACATTTCTTCAATAATTTTCCAATTTACAAAGTAAATGTGAGAGAGGTGGGGATACTATGTGAAATAAAATAAAATTACAACTGAAGATATTGTACATATTCACCCCTTTTGTGTAAAGCCACCATTATTATGCTCAGAAGCCCATAATTATAATGAGATTTACCTGTGGGTTGCTACATTGTATAGTCGGGCAACAGATCGATCATGTTGGAGAAAATGTTTTTAATACAAAGCCAACTGTTGTACAAACTTTGTTGTACATTTATTCAAATATAAGCATCAGATAAATTTGAAAATGTTCAATATGCTTAAAAATCAAAATAAATTGATGATTACATTGTACTAACCAGTGTACTTTGGTTTCTAAGCACAGTATACCCAGTACAAAAACTTAGACACCACTGCCTCACACATATCTGAAACATCTCTACAAGGCAAGTCTGAACAAATCAGTTTAGAGAGACTAAACAGTGATTTAGATCACATTCATACATGGATGGGACACACATCGGAGGCAATGAGGGGTTCAGTGTCTTGGCCAGGGACACTTCAGCATTTGACTGCTGGTGGAATCAAACCCCCAACTCTCCCACTGGAGGATGACTGCTCTAACCACTCAGCCACAGCTGCCTCTGTCTCACACTATAACTGCAGATAAATAAAAGACAAAGAGCATCACAAATAAATAAATGAATAAATAAATAAATAAAATTATAATAATTTCCATTTAAGAAATGTTCACATACTTTGAAAACACACAAACTAAAAATACAAAACAACCCAAGTAATTTACATTATTTATTAGGGGAACTTCTCTGTGCATGAAATGATTTATTTTCAAGGGGGAGTCGTGTCCCACCTGTCCATGTGGACCACCTGTTGTAGATGCACATACAAAGATTAATTTGTGAAAGTTTCACCAAATATCTTCAATAGTTCATGAGATATTTTGCCAACAGACAGCGCAGAGGCCAACAATGACAGCTAAAAGTTTTATTCAAAAATACTGAGTAATGTATAGTGCTCAGAGTACGTGTTGGAGTTGATGCTCAGCTACTACCATGACAACTATTACTCAGTATCCTCACAAGTGACTGAGTTATAGTTAATGTGTTTGCTAAGCTTGCTTAGCTGTGACAGACATCTTTCATGGGTTTGACCTAAAAAGGTGATACTCAGAAGTACCTCCAGTAATTACATTGTAAGAGTTTTATAAAAACGGTCAACTTTCAACAGCTAATCAGATAATCTATATCTTTGATGTGATTTTTTTTTTATTTATTGTCTTTTTTTAGCCTTTTTAAACAGATATTTTTTTATTTTTTTAGGTAGAACTCTAGAAGACAGAACTTGTCCCATAGACAGCTTGTGGGTACATGGGCGCTGGAACAGATTTATTTCTAAATGTATGTCACCACACACACCACACCACATTATGGACAGCTGTGGCTGAGTGGTTAGAGCAGTTGTCTTCCAATGCAAGAGTTGAGGGTTCGATTCCACCACCAGTCACATGCCGAAGTGTCCGTGGGCAACACACTGAACCCCTCATTGCCTTCGATGTGTGTCTCATCCGTGTATGAATGTGATCTAAAGCATTGCTTAGTCTCTTTAGAATGATTTGTTCAATTATTCTCTGATCTAGTGGAGTGCTGTATGAGGGAACAGATTGTGTTGTAAAGAGCTTTGAGTGTCTTGATAAGATAGAAATGTGCAATAAGCACAGTCCCTTAACATAATCTGTTTGGCTGGAGCAAAGTTTGTCCACTTTTAGCCCAAGCTGACCCACATGCACACAAACAGTTTCAGTCTACACATCCTCAACTGGATCGACATATCTGCTTCTATAAGCTGTGCGATTTTTATTTTTCTCCTTAAAATGGTTTTACTGTAATTCAAATTTGCAAACAGATAAAACTACAAAAAGTTATGACAAGTGATGAGCTCATTTTTGTTAAGGTTAGGCTCTGAGATAAGATACATCAATCATGATGCTTGGTCTTATTTTGAAAAGCACGTCTCAATCTGTAAAAACAAACAAAAAACGTTTTCACACAAATTTTTTTTTCTTCTTTTGGCTGTTCCCTGCGTTTGGGGTCGCCACAGCGAACTAAGTCACATGACCTGGCAGTTATTTTTTACACCAGATGCCCTTCCTGACACAACCACAGACCACCGAGCTGCCAAAGCCCTCTGTGTGGAGCAGAGAGCTGATATCTAGGGTGCCTGGAGGAGCAGATGGTGGGGGTTAAAGGCCTTGCTCAAGGGCCCAGAGTGGGACAAATGAAGGTGGGGGCAGGTGTGGGTGCTGCACCTATCCCACCCACATTTTTGATGTTGTCGTTACTGGGTCTTGAACCGGCAATCTTCCGATCACAGACTCACCTTCTCTAACCTCTGTGCCACCACTCCCCATTTTCACACAAATACTGTACAGGTATAATTTTCTTATAATGTTATCTGGGTTATACATTGTAGTAGTTTGGAGTGATCACACTATTTTAAGAGAATAGCTTATCGTTTTTTTATTTTTTAGCTCAAACATAAAAAGATCCAAAGTATTTTAATATGTTTTGCCAAATATTGCTTTGATTTTCTAATTATGGATCATTTAAAACATGTAGATCTCTAAATACAAACATGTTTGTATAGAGGCCAGCAGTACTTTTTTTTGGCAGCATTCGCTATGCCAACGTCATCTGGGAAAGAATGAGTGCCCAGCAAGAAAACATTAAAATGAGAGTTTAGAGAAATCACTGTGAACGCGCTCAAATCATGCAAAACAACCGGACAACTGAATGCAGCAAAACATTCAATGGTTTAGCTGCCCCAGTTATTCACAGGGATTAGGATGCTGAGCAGCGGTGGCCTCAATTTGACTCTGGCTTCTGCTCATCACATCAAGGCCATAAACAAACACAAACTACTATGACTTTAAAAAGGTTGTGAGCAAAAAATTAAAATAGTTTGAGGCTACTGAAATCATTCACTTTTTTTCATCTACATCGTAAAGACACGTGAAAATTAATTTCTCTGTTATTGCTGGGAGAGAAACTGCTGAGTCATCAACTTGCGGCCGCAGCATTCGTCACAGTGTCATCCCATGGAGCACTTATTATTAAAATGACTGCGGCCGCACATTAAAACACATGACATCACGTTCTTTCTCCGCTGTGCTCATCTGTCAGCTCGCAGAGTTTCTGCAGGCCACAGTTCACCTGTTGTCGAGGAACAACAGCAGCCCCCTGATTTCATTTGCTGCTGCACGTACAAGAACAGAAAATTCATTCCCTTTATTTGGCAAAAGCAAGAGAGGGGAAAAATGAGTGCATCCCTCCCAGCAAAGTCAGAGTAAAACCTACAGTATGAGCCTGTAGCTGGGGGATACAAATATGACTAAGCTTGCTGAGATTTAATAAAACAACCCCCTCTCCTCTAGCCAGTGCCAGTGAAATGTGCATAAATGGTGAAAGCTTTTGTCTTTTTCTGCTACAGATCAACTATGACTACTGAATAAACTACCATCTTTAGGGGGGAAAAGAACCTCCAGAACGAGGTAGACATGATTAAAGCAGGAGCAGGCGTCTCTGACTGAGTCCAGGATCAGGAGAGCCTGATCAGCTGAGTGACTGTGGCTTGGTATTTATCTCCCACTGCCAAAAAGCTACAACACCATTTGGGTGCATGTGCGTGTATGTGTGTGTGTGTTTGCATATCTACCTGCTACCAAAATATCTCATGGACCACTAAACATATGTATTTGAAATTTTCAGTAAGACATGTTTGAATGTACTTTTTCAATCAATTAACCTTTGGAGGCAGCTTGATTCAAGATGGCTGCCACAGCTAACTGATCTTACAAACGCAAACTCATTCAGTTTGACAGACGTACTAAAATGTAACATGGTAGTAGGCTTTTAAAACACATACTCCAAATTCTACTTGTTGAGTCAAATTTGTGCCTAAAATGTTAGAAAACCTATTTGTAGTTAAAAAAATTTTTTTGTTTGTTTGTTACCAAACCTGCTAACCAACATTAGCCAGTACACAAATAGATGTAACTCACTTTGACAGATATCTAAACTTTGATGTTGCAGAAGCTGATAGCCAGGGGTGGAAGTAATGAATTATAAATACTCACATTACTGTAATTAAGTACATTTTTTGGATACTTGTACTTTCATGAGTATTTCTTTAAAGTGTGTAATTTTACTGGGGGAGTAGTGGCACAGTGGTTAGACGGTGGGCTTGTGATCGGAAGATCACCGGTTCAAGCCCCGGTACCAACAACACCAAAAATGTGGGTGGAAAAAGGTGAAACACCCACATCACCCTCATTCTCCCCACTCTGGGCCCCTTAACCCCCACCATCTGCTCCCTAAACAGGTCTCTCTTGAAAATGAGTTCTCGTGGCTCAATGAGACTACCTGTATAAATAAAGGGTAAATGGGACAAAAAATCAATCAAAAAATCAATCAACTTTATTGATCCCAAAGGGAAATTTCATTTCAGTACATCCATCAAGAAAAGAAAACAACAGACATGGATGAGACAGATGTATGAGGATGCAGCCGCAGAGAACAGAGCAACCTTTGCCTGAGGAAAAGGAAGGAAGTGTAAAAGAGTCTAACAAAAACTATCTCAGCACAAAAGGCAACATAAATAGACATAATACATATGTGTGTGGAGTGGGGAGGGGGTCCCAGCACGGCAGCCAGGTGAGCGCCGCAGCCTTTTGGCGCCTTTGCATCTCCTAGGTTGCTGCACCAACGGAGAATGGGGAGGCCAATGAAGTCATGAGTTTGAGGGGAAGTTGTAGCACAGTCCAGGGTCCCCCACCCCCAGCCATAGTCCTGATAAGAGATGTTTGTTTATCAGCCAGCTTGGTTGGGCTCTGACATGGGTCCACGTCCTTGGGGAGGGGTGGGGAGGTGAGCAGGGTGTCTTGTTTTCACAACATCTAAGGAGAAATAGAGAAAGTCCGCCTTCCAAGGCCAGAGCCAGATTCAGATTTCAAAATTGTTTTGGATCAGGTCAATTTCTGCGTCTGCCTTTACAGTCTCGCCAGTACATCTCATGGCGACTCCAAACAGTCAAATTGTGATTACTTACACCCAAGTCAGGCTTACAACTTTTCCAAGATCTATTCCTTCCAACCATTTGTTCCACAATCCTGCCTGCTCAACTCTGATACAGGCCCACAGATAGTTTGCACAGAGTCTGAGTGTTGCCAAGCCCAGCACACACATTCCAGACAGCTTAAACAGCTGCTGACATTTCCAAATTTGTCGCTAATCCAGATTTCCACTGACTCCAAAAAGCAGAATCCAGTTACCATCAACCCAATTATGTTTCAGAGGTAATAAGGCTCTCCTTCACCCTGTCTTCTTGTGAGAAATTTTGACAAATTGCACTGGGAGACCAGCTGACCAACTCTATAGTTTACAGTTTGGAAGGTGTGCAAAAAGGGATTCTGAAAAAGGTTCACAAGACAAAGATCAAAGCAGGGATGGAGCAGAGGAGGGAGCGTTTGCCTTTGTCGAGAGCAAGCAGAATAAAAAAAGAAATCATCAGTACGATTTTGTAAGGAAGCTTAGTTCTCAAATCTTAGATTCACCAAAATATTTAAATTTGAAATAAAAATGGAATAAATGATGAAACTCTTAAATGGGCCAGTAAAGTTATGATTGTTTTGCATGAGTCTGATCCTCAACGCCACCTGTCGATCAGTCCAATAGGCATGTCAGAAACTGACCAATCGGTGACCTTTAGTTCTCCCGAAATGAAACGCCTTTTACCTGCAGGAGCTGCACTCCACTTTTTCTCCGACAGCATTGTTGGGGTTTTAAATTACGAACACTTTGCGCTTAGAAAGATTTCATAAAAAAAAAAAAAACATCTAAAAATAATGGTTAAACATTGTCAGTGGAGAACATGCAATTCAGACATGCGTTACCCTTGAGGTTTAAGTGGAATACAATTTATTCCATTTACAAAACCTTAACTGAGTCTGGAAATTTTTTAAATATAGACAAAGGCCAGTGGTCAACCTCATGAGCAGCTGATTACAACAGTTATAAACAAAAAGTAGTCTGTACAAAGATAACTGCAAGTAAATTCTCCGTTTTCTGTCATGATTCTATGCTTAATAGTTAAATTAAGGTTAATCCGTAAAGCTAGTCGTGCTTTGTTTGTGTTGTATATATGTAGACATACAGGTAGTCCCTGAGATACGACGCCCCTGACTTACGGCATTTCAGACTTACAAACGGCACCCGGTGACATCATCATGCCTCCATCGAGCAGTATTTTTCAGTATTTTCTGTGTTTTTTGAGGGTACTGTGTTAGCTAACTGCTTGAAAATGCATTTTTAAGGTACAGAATGTACGCTGGTGTTGTGTTACATTGAAAAAAACGTGTTTAAAACACCGTTTATGTGCGTGGTCCGACTTACGGCAAAAAATCCGGACTTACGACGCCACATGCTACGGGTCCCGACTTACGTCAAAATCGGGTTACGAACAGTCCGTGGGAACGGAACCCGTTCGTAAGTCGAGGACTACCTGTATTCATATTTTGCACGTTTTAGTTCGAACACCTATAATAGCTCCTCTCAAACCACATCTGGTTTAACATCTGTGTTGCTTTCTGACCCAAACGTTCTGCACAGTGAGAATTTTTTTTCATAACAGAGTAATAATAAATAATATAAACCTGTGTAATTAAAGAATGAACATCGGCGTTTGTTTCGTTTCCAGGTGGAGAACTGAGGAGCGCCCACTGTGGAGAACTCCGGTTCTACGTCTGCTCCACTGCAGCCCGGTAAAGTCCAGAAAGAGTAATCAGATTACTCACAAAGAACCTTCCTCCAGCAGGAATCTGCAGCTTCAACCCGTTGGTTCTTGTCGGTTCTGCAGGTGGTGTTTGCAGTTCTGACCCGCTAAAATGGTCCCGCTAACGGCTAACGGTGAACCTAGCTTTAGCAGACGTGTCACCGGTTAGCTTCTGCCACGTTAGGTTCGAACTTTAAGTCCGCTAACGAAATTCACAAATGCCACTTACCCCAGATTAAAACAGAACTTGTTTCCTCACACATGCAGCGCAGCGTGCGTGCGCCACGAGCCTTGCGTGTGCGTGTAACACCTGTCACATCTGTCGCATTATGCGGGGCTGTAACTCTGGCTTGGATTGGCTGAACTGCCACAAACGGCTCCGCCCACCTTCAGTTCAGACCAATAGAATCAGACCAACATCAACGGGTTCGCATCAGTCCCACCCGTCTTCAACTGGACGGAGACGTGACGCAGACTGAGCAGTTAGCCGTTAGCAATAGCTTCTGCTAATATTTTCACCTGTTTGGCGTTAGAAAAGCTAATTTTTGTTAGTTGGTGTATTATGGGTTAGTGCAGCTAATGTTTTGGTTAGCTGTGGCCACCACTGATGAAAACTAACAGATCTGTTGGATCTTGAAAAAAAGGACCTGTCCAGGTGACCTGACTGGACATTGTTGGATTTTGTACCTGGATGACTGAGCATGAACTTTGACGTCTTGAACCACTTTGGCTGCCTGCCTGGGAGGAGTCAACAGGGACAGGACACCCTCCAGAAACCATCTTATCACCAGCGAACTGGTTGCTCCACTGTAGGAGTGTACTGCTTGGTGGAGAAAACCGTTTGTTTGTGACTCCTCAGACTGATGAAGCCCTCTGGATGGAGGGCGAAACGTTTCAACAAAAAGAAACCGTTCAGATGACCTGACTGAACATTGCTGGATCTGTTGGAGTTTCTGTTTTTGGTGTCGACAGAACCCAACGTCCGGATCTTCTCACAGATCTGGTCAACTCTAACGATGCTCAGTTAATATTCGCCGCTGTTTCTTTTATCTCGTTGCTCAAGTCTGATTTAAATTTCTACAACTCTGAACACAAACGCAGAACATGAACTGATCCCACCTCCAGAACCAACAACCTGCTGGTCACATGCAAAGGCTGGTGGTCCTCCTTGATCATGTGAACAGCTAGTTCTGGATGTCATCAGCAAACTGGTTGATCCACCATGAGAAGGTTCTGCTTCAAGGACTGAGTCTGTCATAGCTCCTCAGACTGAAGAAGTCTTTTGGATAAAAGACGAAACGTTTCAACAAAGGAGGACCCGTCCAGAGGACCTGACTCAACCTTGTTAGATGTTTCTACCTGGATTATTGAGCAGCATCAGGATAAATACTGCAGTGTGTATTTTGTGTGTATTAGTACGCAGACTGTATGTTAATGTCTGAACCTGTAGAGATAACTCCATGCTTGAATCTTCTTTGTCTGCTTTCAGTTTGGAGCCCGCTGTCCCTACCAGCAGGACCTCACCTGGTCCAGGTGAGACACTTCTGTTTTGGTACCAGTTGGGTTCACTTCAGGGGCGGTTACCGCTCGTTTCAAAGGTTTCCCTCCTGAAGCGTCTCCATTTTCCATCCCATGACAAAAACCCATTAATGTTCTTGACACGGTCCTCTGGTGTCTTCACTGTTAAAAACCAAACGTTTGTTTTCAGTCGTGAATAAAAAATAAAATGTTAATTCTCTCTCAGCTCCAGGGTTTTACAAATCACAGCAAAATCATCTGGTCTTTACCAAGTTCTAGAATTACTCATCTCACTGGTTCCAGTCCTGACCCAGCAGCTTGGAGAACCGTCTGTAGCAGCAGGAACTCCCGGTGGGTTTCTGTCGGGCTTTATCCGTTTCTCACGTGGTTGTGGAGGAACTTTGTCCCACTCTTCTTTGCAGACACTGGGTTCTGCTCAGCTCTCTGTCGTAGACTGCTGTGTTTGAGATCTTTGGCTTGTTGGACCCAGTTTGGTCCAAACTTCAGCTGTTGGACAGGCGGACTCTAATGTGACGTCAGAACTGTGGTTCCAGAACTTCTCAGCTTTTCAGAATCTTGTGAGCACGACTGAAACTGGTTGAAGTTCAAATCGGTTTGATTTGATTTGGGCAGAAACACTCACACACCAACTGGGAACAGTTTTCTAAGGTAACCAGCAAACTGCGGTCAAGCTTGACTCCCCTCCTGAGCAGCATGTCGGCAACAGTGGAACGAAAAAAAACTTCCTCTTAACAGGAAGAAACCTCCAGCAGACAGAACCAGAACCAGACTCAGGATGGTTGGCAACAAGCAAAGAGTCTCGTCAAACATTGAATCATTTTATTTGTCCATCACTCCTGTTCCAAACTCTTTCCATCAGTAAGAGCTCAAGGTGCGATGGGCAGTCATTAACTTGAGTAGATCTTCTCAGGACCACTTGGTGTTCTGTGACCCACAGTGGAGCACTGACCCCAACAACCACTGCTCTAAAGTCCTTTGGTCTACAGAAAGTCCATGGTCAGCTCAAAGACCATGAGGTGTCCAAACCTTCGCTCTCCTCCATCGTTTGACATTTGGTGTGAGGTGTTTGGTTTGCTCCATCCACAGAGCTGTGCATTATGGGTAAACATCTCTACTTTGGTCTCGTTTGTCCAGAGGACGTTCTTCCAGAAGTCACTAGTTTGCTCCAGAGCTGCAAACGACCAAAACTCCAGCTTTTATTAAGAAGAGGGACTTCACGGTTTTCAACATTTTCACAAGCGTACAAATCTCTTTTTTGCGACCGCCCTCTAAAGAAGTACGGAAAAATTACAACTTTCATGAAACCTATTTTATTATAAATGAAGCTGAAACATTGAACCTGTGTTTGCTATGCTTCTGTGATATCTTTAATTATTGGTGCACACCCTCTGACCCATGGTGACAGTTTACATCCAACAACAGAGACTTGAACATGAACGCAAACCTGAACAGGACGTTAACAAGAACAACTCATTTCCACACTCGCAAACATCGTACTCAGAAACATCGCATACATAACTGCCACAAGGCTACCCAGCATCCTTTGCAGCTCACACAGTCTCTGGGACGCTACAGTATTGTACAAAAGTAAAATTAGCGTCATTCCACATTTGTACGCGTCTCTAAATTGTTTAAAACACACAGATACAGACATTTATGATGAATTATAAAAGCCTGAAACCGACTCTCACAGAGCGAACTCTGTGAGTTTGGAGGAAAATGATGGCGTCCTTGTTTTAATCGAGCTACAAATATTTGTCTGTCAATGTTAATATTGTTTTAATATTAAGAGCTAAAGCAGCAGAAACAGGAATCTCAGAGAATCGCTCAAACAGGCTGCTCGCGTAATGGCGCTCAAGCTCTTATCGATGTGTGAAGGTCTGCCGCCCAGACCCAGACCAGTGGCGGCTGTTCACATGCTGTCTGCAGTGTCGCCGCTCTGATCTGGTCAACCATCAATGCAATTGATCAAATCGTTCCAACCAAGCAACAGGGTCCTGGAGAGCCCTCATGCCCTGCTGAGATGCTCGCGGCAGGGTACGTCATGGATAAGTTGATGTGCCTTTCTACATCATGTCAGGAGGACGTCGAAGATGTTTATATCATTGGATTTATGAGAGCAGAGTTTCTGCTTTTAGGCGCTGGCGGATACCTACTGTATGTTATCGGCTATTCAAGAAGACGTCGGCAGCAGTTTCGGCCATGGCAAAGCTGCCGACCTGATGCGAAGGTTTGGTTCGTGCTTTGAGCAGACTCCGTTGAATTACGAGCTCAACCGTAAGATGGAAGCGACTTATGAGAATTGTAGGCCACTTGCGACTTCTGGGACTTGCCAGCATGTTGGGGGCGACCTCGGAGGGGGCTAATAAGCATGGACAAGTGGAATACCCACAAATCTGGCCATTTTGGATCGAAAGTACCAACAGAACGAGAAATAACAGTCTGCCTGAAAAAATTAACAATTGTGGCTCATCTGAATCTGACTCCCCCGTTCAGCCTTGAAGCAGGTCGACTTATCAAGTTTCTCCTGGGGGGGGTGCAAACTAAGAAGGCTCTGCTCTATCCACCCCCGCACAGCCCCCCCTGCCCCAGAACTTCTGTGAACACTTAACAGAGCTGTACCGGCTGACACCAACACCTCATCAGGACTATGGTCTATCTGGAAGTGCTCCATGGACAAATCTCACCGTCTTGTCATCAAACGCATGTGATGTGTTTATAAATGTGCTGCCGGTAGTCTTTGATGTTGTGTCCTGACAGGACAAGATGTGAAGAGATGTTTGTTGTAAAACCACTAACCTCTCCTCGTGGCCTTTCCCCCTTGTCTATCTAAAAGAATAAGGGGTCGCGCTCTTAGGAGCAGCAGCAACGTGCACTCCGCCCGTCTTCCAGACGACTGTACGGACATAATCCCACTGCACTTCGGGGCAGTGATAACAGCTGATTCTGTTTCTCCTCAGGTGTCCTTCCCGCCTCGAGTTTGTTTGACGTTTTGTGGGATTCAAGCTTTGGTTTGGCGGAGGACATCCTCCGCTCGTCCTGCGTCGTCAGAGAGTTTCGATCCGGTGATTTGACGCCGCACTGTTACTCCAGGTTCGTCCAGCAGGAGGCGCTCTACCTGCACAGAGTCAGCAGCACGCTGGAGGTCAGAGGTCACCACTTCTTCTGTACTGATCTGTTTCTTTCAGCGGAGTCTTACTCTGTCACTGCTTTCCATCGTGGTTATTATTATTATTATTATTATTATTATTATTATTATTTAGTGTGTTTCTGGGTGTTTTGTTCGTGTTTTGAATTTCTGCCTCAGAAACTTTCAGTCGACTCGAGTATAATTTTTCAAAAGAATCAGTCCAGTTCACTCAACGTATTCAAGCTGGGCCTGAGACGCCTTTGTCCTGCGTCTGTGTGAAGCTTGAAATGACAGACAGGAAGTGGGAGGGGCTTAAAGTCAACTCAGCTCTGTTACGCCTCTGAACTGAAAAGCAGGTAGTCACAGAGCTGAGTTGTGAGTAGGTGTGCTCACCTGTAGGTGTCCTGTGAACCCAGCTGTCTGAAAGCTTCGCAGAGCAGCTGGTTCACGTTTAACTGACCGAAGGACGATTAAAAAAGATTTTAGTCTTCAGAGATTTTACAGAACCGTTGTCTAAAATGGTCTTTTGACGTAACTTTTTCTTCTGAAATATAAATTTTTTGACTCCACTGTTCACATTTAAAGTCTTTGACCTTTTTTTTTTTTTTTTTTATAATTTCATCACTTTGTAGCTTTAATTATTCTGCTTTTGACGTAATTACTGTTTGGCTTTTTATGATCTTTGTTTGTTTTTAAACTTTTGTAGCTCATTTTTATTTATTTTTTTACTTACCGTAATTTCTGGACTATAAGTCGCTACATTTTTCACACACCTTGAATCGCACTGCGTATACAATACTGCAGCTAATTTATGTTTTCTGGGGTTTTTTTTTGGACTAATGAGCTACTTGCTGCCAAAACATTTAGCCTCGTCGCACCTGGGTGCTCACAGAGCTCTGGAGGTGGGGGTCCTTGTGACTGTATGAGACTACCTGCATTAATAAAGGTTAAAAAAAAACCTGACCAATGAAATTATCAAACAGATGGACCAATGAAATGGGGAGAAGAGAACGAGAGGTGGGGAATCCCCCTCCCCATGGGTTGGGCGCAGAGTAGGCCTGCCGCAATAAACAATAACTCAGTTAATCGCATGATGAATGAAAATGATCAATTTCATTTTCATTTATCAGCGTTGTCGTTTCTTCATGTCTCTCTTTCTACTGAAGACACTGGATGACAAAAGGCTCAACTCTGGTGTTCTTCACAGACCCCTCCCTTTCTCTTTTTTCTTTAAAATCCATTTTAACCGTCCATAATTGTGTTTTTGGGATCGTTAAAAGTAGCTAAGCTGAGAAGCTAAGCTACAAGCTAAGCTAACAGGTCGATCTCAGGGAAAAACCACCATTTTGTCAAAGATCCAAAATGCCTCCCTCCCATTTAAAGAGCCATGCTGCTCGCTCCCTCACTATCCATCATTCGGTTCAAACAGTCTTATACTGCCATCCGGTGGTCGAAAAAAGTACTACACTCAAACAAATAAGATAGAAAATATTTCTTCTTAAATATGAGAAAAGTTACTAATTATTGTCAAATTTCAAACAATATTATTGTTTATCGCAATAATTTCTGAGACAATTAATCGCCCAGCAGGATTTGTTATGGTGACAGGCCTCGTGCAGAGCAACTTTTGCTCCGCTGCCAGAGGATCCTGAAAGCTGGGCAGGAGGAAGATGAATATAGCGATCTTGACTTCATGTTAAGCTACTGTTATTTATTTTTTTTTTACCAGCACTGTTTAGAAAAAAAAACAAAAAAACATTTACTGTATATATTTGTTACCGGTACATATTTAATTAAAAGATTTTTTTAAATCGTTCTGTGCAAATATGTCATGTTACAATGTGGACACCTGCGGCTTATAGACGAGCACGGCCTATATATGTATAAAGTTATTAATGTTTTTATTTAGTGGGCGTGGCTTATATTCGCGTGCACTCGATAGTCTGGAAATTACGGTAATTACTTTAGAAATATTTGGCCCCATTTCTCTGTTTTTTTTTTTAATTGTCGACTTTCTGATTCAAACTATGTTTCATCTTTGATATCAACCTTTTATTTTTATTTATATTTATTTAAACTTTGTCACATTAACGTTGTTTTTTTAACCTTTGACTTTGATGCCTTTTCATGTCGTTTTGGTTCCAACATACTGAATGTGAGGGTTTTACGTCGCTTCAGGTTTTATGATCTGGCTTTGAACTGCCTCCTGAAGTCAAATACTTTGGTCTGATTGAAGAGCTCAGTATTTTTATTTCAATGTAAGAAGATGTTTTGCTGCTCAGGTCCTGATGAAGGGTCTGCATGAAGCTGATGACGTCACAGCGCTGCTGCTGGACACGCTCACACGATACAGCAGCAACAAACAGGTCAGCACATTTCAATGTTTGTTTGAAGAAATAAATCAGAAGCAGCATCTTCTCTCACTCGTGTTTGGTGTTCTCCTCATCCAGAACCTCAGAACCACTCGCCCTCCACGGTGGCTCCAGTTCTCGCTCCAGTCTTTCCACCAGGTGGTTCTGGAGGATCCGGTTTACTGGCTCGTGGCTTTGTCCGCCCGGGTCTGCCTGCAGAACTTTCTGGCCCAGACGCTTCTTTCTGAGCTCGGTCCGCGGGCGTCAGACTCTGAGGATCAGAACCTTTACCAGAAGTGGAGAAACGAGGCCGAGGCGGTTTTCTGGCTCGACAGGTACTGGATCAAGACTTGAACCCTCCAGCTGCCCCTGGGTCAAACTGACCTATGACCTCTGATTTGAAACAGAGGCCTCGTGGGCCGTTTTGATCCAAGGGCAGCAGGAGGATTGATGCGTTGTGAAAGATGCACGTTCCTCCTCTGTGAAATCTGTCTGGAGGTTTTTTAAAAGCCGTGACTTCTCAGAACCTCCGGAGTTTCCCGCTCGTGGGAATTTGTTTGAGCGGCGCCAGTTTTGCATGAAAGGCTACTTTCCACTCCGTCACGTGCACAAACACAGCTACACCATTTGCACATCGTTCATGTGTTTGTAGGTGACTTCCTGTTGAGCTGCTTTACATCAACAGAACCGGGTCTGTCAGGCCCAAAGATCTGGTTTTTGATGTGTTCAGCTGATAAGCCCAGCTGGACCTTTGTTTGTGTGCACGGTCATGAAGCACTCTCACTGTTCCGCTCCGGTTTTCCTCTCAACGCTTTCTGGAATCGAACTGAGTCCACAATTTTTGTGCCGTTTCAACCAAAACGTTCGGCTCATTCCGAACATTCCTGCTCCTTTTCAGCTACTTTCAGCTTTTATGTGCTCGTTTTTAGCTTCTTTCTGCCCATTTCAGTTATTTTGTGAACTTTCAGTTTGAGTTTTTTGTTGTCTCAGCTACTTTCAGCAAACCATCCTCTAATTTTAGTCATTTTGTGCACTGGGGTTCTTCTAATTTCAGTTTTTGAGTTCATTTCAGCTATTTGCTTCATTAATTTTGCACATTTCTGCTACTTTCAGCTTCGTTTTTCTAATTTCAGCTGTTTGCATCTTCTTTAAGCTAGTTTTTTTTATCATTTCTAATTTTGGAGTTCTTTTCAGCTTATTATTATTACTGTATTATTTTTCCATTTTGCGCCACTTATTTGTTGTCGGGTCGTGTAGGCAGCAGGTCCAGGAGAGATACCCAGACCTCCCTCTCCCCAGGGACACTCCAGCTCCTCCTGGGGACCCCAGGGTGTTCTCAGACTGGTGGAGGGTGTGTAACCAGTCCAGTGTGATCTGGGTCTGCCCTGGCGTCTCTGTCCGACTGTTGGAACCACCTCAGCTGAATCATCTCCGAGCTCCTCACCTTACCTCCAAGGCTGGGCCCGGCTCATTTCAGCTGTTTGGATCCAGGATCTGGTTCCTCACGGGCACAGATGAGGGTTGGACCAGAAACAAACCAGTGAATCAAGAACGTTGTCTTTCAACTGAACTCAGAACTACAACTGACCAGAACAACATCCTCATTACTGCCAATGAGGCCCCGATCTGCCGATCCGTCTCACGCCCCATACCATCCCTCGTGAACCCGACTCACCCGCGACCCAGAGGGGCGCCCCACATGACCGTCACCTCGGACTCAAAGGAGCTGTCACTCCGCTCCGTGCTGCGAACCGCCCCAGCGAAGGCTGCAGCACGTCAGGAACCGGTCCTGGTTCCTGCAGAGCAAAAGTTGGTGTTACGAGAACCGAAGAGTGAAAGGCCTGAACGTGGACAACTCCAAGACAGGAAGTCAAGTTGGATAATGGCACAGGTACTGTCAGGAACCCTGAGGAGCAAGAAGGGTCACAAATGAAGTACGGCAGGAATGGATTAATCGGACTGTCTCTGGTTCTTACTGGTTGGAGACTGGTTGCTTGAGGAGGACTGGTTCCTACAATCTTGTGCAAACAAGGAGTCGTCCAGAGTGGATCACGGTCTCTGGTGGGCGTGTGGTTGGAAGGCGTGGACAACAGCTGAGGAGGCCACAAGGAGGTTTCCAGAGTTTCTCAGAGGAGACAGGGAAGTCTCAGGAAGTACACTGGAACCATCAAAAGACAAAGGTAGTCTCAGGTCAGCAGGAACTAAACGGCTGAAGCACGACCCACTGGCAGGCAACGCTCCAGCGGCGAGGAGAAGTCGTCTGTTGCCGTTTAGACGCTGGAGATTGTTCGCAGGTGTGGTAGTTTGGCGCCATCTAGTGACTTCTGACAGAAGTGGAGCAGGAACTCCCACGGTTGGAACGTTTGACAGTTCCACTGCGTCTGAACGTGGAGACAAACATCAGCTGCACGTCCCACAGCTGAGTCCCCTGGAAACAGAACTAATGAGGCGTCTGTTCGTGTCCCACGTCACCGGGTCCTGTTTGAAAACGTTCCATCTCGTTTAAAAGGGTCTCGATTTAAAGGAAGTACTAAATGACACGCAAAACAACTGCAGTCAACACACACCGGTCTGGGTTGTGGTACCTGAATGTGGACATGTTTAATCTGTTTTAAAAACCTTTTGATGGTTTTTGTTCCTCCTGCAACTTTCTATAAGAAACTCGTGTGTGTGTGTGTGTGTGTGTGTGTGTGTGTGTGTGTGTGCAGGTACAGAAAGGTTTTGGAGGAAAACCAGGACCAGCTGGACGTCTACAAAGCCATCAACATTTTCAGGCAGCACATGATGAACGAGATGAGACTCCACAAAGTCGTGTAAGAACCAAACAACGGCGCCTTCCTTTTGATTCGTCATCGACGTTTGAGCGTCTTTCTTTCTTTCTGTCTCAGGACTCGTGAGGATGAAGAGGACGAAGCAGACAGCGGCTGGTTGTAGACCACTCTCAGGAACAATACAAAGAACTTTTTTACTTTGATAGACACGGGGAAATGAAGTCAAATTAGTTGGTTCGTGTTTTTATGTATAAAACTTGGATCTCCTCAGGGGGTGGAGGCTGTGTGTACTGAGCAGCTTCTTTCTACTTTTAGAAAGTTTTAATGTTTGTAGGACTTCTGTACATCCATGGTTGGTGAAATAAAGTCTTTGTCGCTCCCTGCTGGCTGACTCTGATCACAGCACTCCTTCAAATACACGCCTGTACTCGTCTTTGCAGTCCTGCTGCAGTATTTGACCAGATATACTGAAAATACTTCATGTACTTTGTCTCACCCGATCCACAGAACCCTCCTGCACCCATAACCCCCCACGATGCTCTCACTCTTTACTTCCTCCTGGCAGCGCTACATGTAATGCTTTGTCCAAAAGGATCTGTCCAAATATTATTTCAGACATCAACAAACTCCTAATAAACAAGAATTATTCTCCAACAACAATCCCTGTGATGGACTGGACACCTGTCCATGTGTCCCTGTGATGGACTGGACACCTGTCCAGGTGTCCCCCGCCTCTCACACATTGATGGTGGGATATGGACACCAGTGACCCCGCGCCCCAAAAAGAAAGTTAAGTGGGTGAAGATAATGGATAGATGGATGCATGGATGGACAGATGATGTATGGAGATGGAGGGTAGATGGATGAATGGGTGGGTGAATGAATGGATGGATGGATGAGTGAGTGAGAATGGATGGCTGACTGATGGATGGAGGGTGGATGGATGGATGGACAGTGGATGACTGGATGGATCGTGGATGGATGGTGGGTGGATGGATGGACAGTGGATGACTGGATGGATCATGGATGGATGGATGATGGCGAGTGGATGGATGGATGGATGGACAGTGGATGACTGGATGGATCATGGATGGATGGATGACTGGATGGATGATGGAGAGTGGATGAATGGACAGTGGATGACTGGATGGATCGTGGATGGATGGATGATGGAGGGTGGATGGATGGATGATGGAGAGTGGATGGATGATTGGACAGTGGATGACTGGATGGATCATGGATGGATGGATGTTGTCCAACAACACCAAGACCATCACGGCCATGTGTCGAAGGCCCGTTGGCCAAATATGGACGTATTTTCTTACGTCGTCCATCCTGGAAGGTGTTTTAAACGCACCTGGATTGAACCTGAGTGAATGAAGTTTGAATGTTTCATCAGTCAAATGAAATGGGACCGACCACTTGTGCTGATGAGTTTGAGACAAAGAAACATCAGCTGACTGACCTTGGCTAATGTTCAGCGGACAGACTTCATTAATGTTTTTTTTTAATTATCCTTTGATGTTAGATGTGCATTTGGATTTTATTTATGGGTTTGTAGTTTGGTGAGACCTTGGATAGAGACTCCATCAGCTCCGAGGAGATTCTGTCAAACCATCAGGCGGCTGAGGAGAAGCAGCTCTTTACTAACACTGTTCAGTGAAGGTGGGGTGTTGTTGACCTCAGCCAGTGATGTCCTCAGGGGGTGGAAGGAACACTTCTCGGACCTTCTCAATCCTACTGGCACGTCTTCCATGGAGGAGGTTGAGTCAGAGGACTTTGGGGTTGGTCTGTCCATAACCGTGGCTGAGGTCGCCGTTCACCCGGATTTCATTAAGGTTCTAGATGTTGTGGGACGGTCTTGGTTGACACGCCTTTGCACCATCACATGGACATCAGGGGCAGTGACTGGCAGACTGGGGTGGTGGGTCCCCTCTTCAATGTGCGCTCCAATTACAGGGGCATCTCTCTCCTTAGCCTTAGTCTGTTCAGGTACTGGAGAAGAGAGTCCTATCGTTGGTCGTACCTCAGATCCAGGAGGAACAATGCAGGTTCCATCTTTGCTATGAACCAACTGTTTACCCTCAGGGGGTCATGGGAGTTTGTCCATCCAGTCTACATGTGTTTTGTGGACTTGGAGAAGGCTTTCGACCATGTTCCACATGTGAGGCACACTGCGGGGGTGCTCCATGAGTATGGGATTGGGGAGGACTGTTCAGTCTCTATACAAGCGGTGCGAGAGGTTAGTTTGCATTGCTGGTAGTAAGTTGGACACCTTCAGAGTGGGGAGTTGGACTCTGCCAGGGCTGCCCAGTGTCACCAGTTCTGCGTAACTTTTATGAACAGAATTTCTTGGTGCCGCCAGGGAGCAGAGGAATTCTGGTTCAGTGGCCTCAGGATTCATCTCTGCTCTTTGCAGATGACGTGGTCCTGTTGGCGTCATCGTGCCGTGATCTCCAGCTCTCACTGGAACAGTTCGCAGCCGAGTGTGAAGCACCGGGGATGAGAACCTGCACCTCCAAATCTGAGGCCATGGTCCTCAACCGGAAAAGTGTGGATTGTTCTCTTCGGGTCGAGGGTGAGGTTCTGCCTCACGTGAAGGAGTTCAAGTATCTCGAGGTTTTGTTCACGAGTGAGGGAAGAATGGAGTACGAGATTGACAGACGGATTGGTGCAGCATCTGCAGTATTGCAGTCTCTGCACTGGTCCATTGTGGTGAAGAGGGAGCTGAGCTGTAAGACAAAGTTCTCTGTTCACTGGTCAGTCTATGTTCCTCCCCTCAAGAACTCTGGTAGAGACTGAAAGAATGAGATTGTGGACACAGGGGGTTGAAATGAGTTTCTTCTGCAGGGTAGCTGGACTCTCCCTCAGAGACAGGCTGAGAAGTTCAGTTATCAGGAGAGACTTGGAATAGAAACATTGCTTCTCTACATCAAGAGGAGCCAGTTGAGGTGCTTCGGGCATGTCTGACTGGGAGGAGACCCTGAGGAAGACTCAGGACATGCCTCTTTGTTGGTCTGGGAACTTCTTGGATTCTTCACAGAAAAGATGCAAGAGGAGGCTGTGGAGAGAGATGTCTGGACCTCCCTGCTCAAGATGCTGCCCCCGAGACCTGAGTCCAGAACCAGAGGAAGGATGGATGGATGGATGAATAATTTTAGATTAAACGAGACACACCTTTCAAAAAGCTCCACCTTTTCCTCGTCAGCCACAGAATAGTTTCCCCAAAGTCTTGTGATGATCATCAAGATATATTTTTGATGATCATCAAGATATATTTTTGATGAATGTGATTCAGGTCTTTGAGTTCATTTTGCTCAACAGTAGTTTTGACTTTGGAGCTTTCATGGAGGACACTTTCCCCTTCATCCTTTTTGAACTCTGACTGAGACAGGTGAGGCTCGCAGAGCTTCACATGTTCTTCTGAGACCTCCTGAGAAGGTTCACTGTTGTTCATGTTTACTCCTTTCTTAGATAATTATTAGATAAGTGTTTTATTGAATTTACAGGTTAGTTAGTAATTAACAAAAGAAAAGCAATTTTAAAAAAATCAGTTAATTCATGATTTAAGAAGAGCGGCAATCACCTTTCACATATGGCCTGGTTGGTTTGGATAGAGCTTTTTACCTCAATAAATAAACTCATTTAAATACTGCATTTTGTATTTACTCAGGTCTTCTGGTTTATGAGATATTTTCCTAACAGATAAAAATCATGTACACAGTAGCAAGTACATGATTGTCTGTCTTTCACGCAGTTGGTGATAAAAAAAAAGGGTCAGATAAAAGAATAAACATCTGAAAATTACGTTTTTATGTTAAAATTTCTAGAGGGATAATTTTTTGTACATATTTATACATTATTCTTCAAAATAAACATTTATTTTTGCTATTGTTGGATGTAACTGGGACCCTGCGTACATAATTTCGTTCCATCTCTTGTACCACATGTGATGCGAATGACGATAAAGAACCTCGAGTCTTTAAGACAACTTCAAAACATTGTGACTCACTGGAAAAGAAATACAGTATAAAGAAATATGGGCTGAATCAGGACTTTTGCACTCAGTCTGTTTATCTATGTGAACCAATGGGCAAGCTCAGGTGAGATGACATCACCCCTCCGATCAGCAGCATGACCTCAGCTTACATCATCATGAATTCATAATGAGCCTCTCTCTCAGCATCCAAACAGCTGCAGCCTGAACCGTCAGGTAATGAGGCCTGACGGCACACAGCCAATCAGATCGCAGCGCGCAGATTACAGCGAGGGAATCAATAATGTACACACACACACACACACAAGCCTGGCTGCACCAGAGGTAAAGGAAGATACTCGAGAAAAAGAAGCGTGTACAAAAGTGTGTGTGTGTGTGGGGGGGGGGGGGGGGGGGGG
>JAVCKU010000001.1:6338181-6349276 GCA_032273985.1 Hypsolebias coamazonicus
ATGTGTGTGTTTATTTTTAAATTGTCCAACCAAATGTAATAGTCTGTTTAAACTCATAACAATTATAACTGGAGAAATTACATTTGCTGCAAAAATGCAGTGTGAATGCTTATAGCAGAATAACTTTGAGAGAAACAGCTGAAATGAGCTAAAAATATGCTGAAATGTAGCTGAAATGGAAGAGCAAGCCTAAATTAGCAGAAGAAAGCAGAAAGAGCACATTTGCCCAGTTAGGCTTAAAGAAGCAGAAATGAGCACAAAGAAGTGGAAGTTATCTGAAAAAGCTGAAATTAGCTTTAAAAAAGCTTACTTATAGTTGAAATAGCAAAAAAAGATGAAACTAGCTGAAAAAACTTGAAAGGAGTATAACAAGTTGATATTAGCAGAACAACGCAAATTAGGCTGAAAGTAGCATAAATCACCACGATAAACTTGAATTTATCTGAAAATAGCTGAAATTTGCTAATGCTAAAAAGCTAGTTGAAAAGGAAGAGCAAGCTTAAATTAGCAGAAGAAAGCAGAAAGAACATGTTTGCCCAATTCAGCTGAAAGAAGCAGATATGAGCACAAAAGGTGGAAATTATCTCAAAAAAGCTGAAATTAGCAAGAAACAGCTGAAAAGTAGCTAAAAAAGAAGTTTAAATTGCAAGAAGGAAGTGGAGAGTACATTTCTGCTGAATTAGGCTGAAAAAAGCTGAAATGAGCGCAAACTGTGGAATTAGCTGAAAAAGCTAAAATTAGCATTGTAGTGATATGGGGTGTAAATTTATTGTTAATTATCAGTTATGAGTTAAGCTCATAAAATATGCATGTATTATGAAATAAAAAACTTGTTTTTTTAGGCACCACCTCTCTCAGAGCGGAAACTCAGTCTCTATTTACCTCAAAATATTGTAAAGTGAACGTGAATTCTATTCTCGTGTTTAAAGAATATCATATCAATTAATGCACACAGATAAGCCAAAAATAATCTCAAATTCAGTTGATTTTTATGTATTTTATTTTAAAAATAATAATCTGTGATATATATGGTGAAAATTATGCCTGACAAAAGTTAACCGAATATCAAATGATGTTGAATCAAAGGTCTAATTGATTATTAAAATGAATGAAACGTTATAAGGCAGACTTAGGACTGGTTTCTGTTTGTGAAGTGGTTAAATATTCCTCAGGTGAGCTAGATTTGTCTGATAAGTTTATTGTGATGTAGGGTCACCAGGAAAAGCATTTCTCCTACCAGGATGTAGATGGGTCAGAGCATGGTTCTGACAGCTGCTAACGATACCAGTGAGGCCTCAGATGTTCTGGTGACTGAGAGGCTGAAGTCTCCTCAAAGTTCACCTGTCATCAGTTGGTGCGATGAAGGTCCATGGTTACTGGTTCTGACAGTCAGCTGGGATTTACCTCTCCTCTGCAGTGGGATTCTGGTTGCCTGGTACACAGCTCTCGGAGCCCGGGGTTCTGGTGACGTCTAAATGCTGGGTTCTGTGAACTCCATCTTTACTTTTTCATCTCTCGTTTCTCTTGAGACGTCTGCAGAAGGGTGCTTCTCTCTCAGTTCTCTTTCTTCCTAGGATGTTTCTCTAGGAGGATGCGTCTTTCTCTAAAGTTTACTTGAAAGTCAAGATGTCTGCAGAAGGTTCTTCTCTCTCTGAGGTCAAGTGAAACTTTTTTTTTTTTGTCTCTGTGCTACAACAGAGGTGATTGGTCCACCTCTCCACGAAGAGGTGTTTCTAACTCTTGGCCTTGTTTTTCTTGACTCTAAAGTCCTTTTTCTGCCTCAAAAGTTTCCTTCTAGCAGAGAAAACAAGACAAATGTATTATCTTAAGAGAAGATTACTTAAAACACACATTTCTCATGAATAAACATTCACGTATGGAATGGAACAGAAATTACATATTTGAATTAATATTCAAATGACATGTAGGCTAAAAGGGTACTTTTCAACTTTTCATGTCTTTCTTCACAAACAAAAATGTTCTTATGCCGTGATCTGAACGAGAGTCTGGGAGCATTACTTTTTGATAAGGCAAGAGATCAACGCAAGTTCGGATGTTTAGAAACTCCAAGGTTAGTTGAACAAAGCCTCTTTAAAACAATCTCTCAGTTTCGTGGGGAATGAGTTCATATTGGTTTAGTGAGGTTAACACAATAACAGTCTTTTTTATTACATTAGTGTCAACTTAGGAAGTTTGTGAGCTGAGACAATATTTGTAAAATATGTCTGTTAATTCCCAATGGAATAGATGAATCTTATTTTACCAGCTTCAAACACAAAACACAGGAATGTTTGTCAAGGTGAGGTTATCTCTTTCTGAGGTGAGGTGTTCCCATACGGCATAAAACAGCTACATCATAGCCGAAATAGCAGAAAAAGCTGAAATGCATAAATAAGCTGAAAAGGAGCATAACAAGCTGAAATTAGCTGAAATAGAAGAAGAACAAAAATGCAGTTAGCAGGAAGATCCTGAAAGGAGCTCAATACAGAAAAAAAAATACTGAAATTAGCTGAAAGTAGCTGAAAATATGTTTAAAATGGCACAAGGAAGCTGAATGAAGCTGAACTAAAACAAAATGTGAAAGGAGCAGTAAAAGGTTGTAAACAAAGCTAAAGATTTGAAGGATGTAAAATGAGCTCAATGCATTTTCTATGAGGAAAAACTGGCAGGAAAGGCTAAATATTTCAAACAGCTAAAGTTGCACCATATGCAATATGCATATCCCTTCTCTTGAATGAGCTGAACATTTTGATTTATGATCTGTTGAAATAGAACAAAAATTGTGGAAGGAGAAAGATGCCAAAAAACATACGGAAGAAAAATGGATCACAATAAATCTTTGTTTATTACTGACACCTAAAAGTGTAAAACAAGATCAACAGCAACTGGAACCACGTTCTGTTTCAAAACTGTGGTCAAATGTTAGATTGCAGCTAACATATAAAAACAGTTGAGCCATAAACTCAGCTCAAGCCTCATCGCTTGCCTTTTTTTCCGGCTCGTAGCTGTGAAGGACGTAAACCTCGTCTTTTCTGACACAAAAAGCCAAATGGAATTCCATGGCAGAGCTGCTGGGCTCGCTTTGCATAATAGGGTGAGAAGTTCAATGGTGTGAGCCGAGCACAGTGTCCTGCTGCTGCTCTGCCGAGAAGGCCAGCTGAGGTTTTTTAGGAACCTGATAAACTGCACCATTGATTCTTGTAAATAGAGCCCATGGTTGTTGGCTTATGATAAATGGAAGTAATTTGAAGATGTCAGGAAGTTCAACTTTCGAATTTTCTTTGCTCCACTTTCTCGTTCATCCTGGCACAGTAAGGAGCTGTTCTTGTTTCTCCCAAAAAATCAGGATGCAGTTAGGCTGTAAATGATACAGCAAAAATGACTGAAAGATATTCAGATGGGGGAGAAAAATATGAATTTTTAATTTTTTCAGACTGCTTAAACTGTCCCCTGAGCCTTCATTACTGCCCGAAAGAAGCATCTCTGTGAGTGTAGCTGTTGGATATAAATATTCTTTTAAGCAAGACTTTTTTTTTTTTTTTTAATGTGAGACAGATTTTTTTCTCTCCCCCATTTAACATCTTTGACATGTATCAACAGAAAGGCAGTGTGTTTTAGCTTCCACTTTTTTTTAAGGTTTTACATTACAGTTTATGTCACAATTTGTGGAAATAGGACAAAGGAAGTAAGACAATAGAGAAGTTAAGAAATGACTAAATAGAGAAAAGAAGATTAAATAATTTAATCTGGACCAGTTTCTTTAAGGGAGAAACGTTTCGTCTTCCATCCAGAAGACTTCATCAGCCTGTGGCCTGCCAGCCAAAGAGACCGGTCCGAATGAAATGATTTAACCTTCTTTGTTTTCTACCTGGATGACTGAGCCTACAAACCTTTTGATAGAGAAAACAAGTCTGTTGTGGCTCCAACAACATAGAAAACTTTGAGGAAATCACAAGGAGACGTAGACATGGTGTAACTCTCAGGCATGCCAGATGAAGGTGATGTGAAAGCGGAAAGACTTAATGAACAGAGGGGCGGAGACACTTGAGCAAAATGGCTACTGAAAACAGGTGTGAGTGAGTGAGGCAGCAGCTGAGGACCAGAACTGAGTGAGGAAAAGTGAACTGATGGCACAGGAGACACTGGGAAAACTGAAACACAAAAGAAACATATCTAAAATCAGCAAATGCAAACCTCTAACAACCCAAAAAGTGACTTTTCTTGAGTGTGCACTCTATAGCTGCACCTTTTCACATAAACGCTAAAGGTAGGCTGGGTTTTAGCTGCTGTGCTTTCTTGGCATCATCAGCGACACTGCTGTAGTTTTGCAGTAATATGTGGGAGTAAACTGGCAGTACTCCACTTGGTTTGTGTTGCTTTCAACTATTTGACTATCAGTTTTGTTCGATTCAATCTAATTCTTATCAAAAAGCTATCTACAACAGGTAAGATATTGATAGTTTATAACATTTCTACAAAACCTCACTTCAAAATGTTTAACCTATTCCTTCAAGCCCTCGAAGATGCTTCAGGGGTTTTCTCATTAGCAGCCACTGTGTGTTGTAATAATTGTCCTTGAACTGAAAACAGAAAAAAAAATGTGCGACTGACTTATAGGAACAGTGCTGGATGAAGGGTTTACTCATAAAACACTTCATTTCCTCCCTATACAGTTGGATGTTACTGCCACCATGCCCACAACTCTTCTGTAATGCAATGTCACTGTGAATGATGTGGGTGTGCGCGCGCCCACACTCTCCAAGGCACGCATGACTCCAGCAATATCTGTAATTTTTGCATCTCCCTGACTTCTGGGATGTCATGATGCGGATGGGACTAAAAGCTGCAGCTCGTAGCGAATCATATCAGCTGCCTTGTTTGCTGCTCACTTGAGACATCAAAGTACACAGAGCTTCAACGCTTTCAAGCATGTTGTGGCACCGAGATGTCACGTTAGAGCACAGAGATGTTTTATTGAATGTAATGCTGCATCCCTGTCGCAGATTAGCTCTGGCCGGAAAACATTACCACTAAAATGTACTGCCGGCAATAAAATGCTTAGCAGGATAATAGTTTCAATCACTCCATGCTACCCTCGGTAGACATTACATTTTGAATAAAGCTGCTTTAATATGAAGGAGAACAAGTTCTGTTGCAGGAGGGGTTTGTTTTCTTTGATTCGATTTGACAGGAGACCACAAATTAGTTTTGCCGGGACAATGGAGAACAAGCAAAACAGAGTTAAAGATAAAAATCCAACATATTTGTGCCTGTGCGACGCAGTTATTTTATTCCATAAAAGAAAAATGTTATAGAGCTCAGGCAAAAAGGCTGAAGAAAACAAATCTTACTTCTGGAGGAACAGCAGCAAGTGAGCCAACCAGGTCCAGCTCTATGGGAATTGACTGAGAGGCAAAAGTCTCCTAAAACTGTAATGTGAAACATGTATGGGCCAAAGAATAAATGCAAAGTCTCCATCTTAAATTGATTAAACACCTCTCCTGAAGGCGGCACGAATAATCCCACATTCTGATTTATCTGCAGTAGAAGGCTCTGCAGAACATGCAGCAGTTTGTTGCTGGGATCCTTTTTATATCCTGTAGTGTTTTAAATCTATTAGTCACATCAACACTAGATTCAATTAGTGAGAAAAATACACATCTGAAAGATACTTTTTCTCAGGAATACAAAATGTACGTGTTGTGAACCAAACTGATCAAAAGCATACAACAGATCGGAAAATGTGCAAATAGATGTGACATGAGGTCCGTCGTTGTTCCAAAGCTCTCAGAGAGTGAATATGTGTTTTCTGAGAGATGAAGAGAATGTTGGAGAGGAACACAACATGGTCTTTCCCTGTTTTGATGAAGAGCTTCAGATCTCTGTTCCTGCTAACAGCCATGCTGCTATTCAAGCCTTTTACAGATGTGCAAACATGAATGGAGATAAACGTCCATTCATTCATTCATCAGCTTCCACTTATCAGAGACTGGGTCTCAGAGTCAGCAGGAGGGAAACCCAGACACCGTTCTCCCCAGCAACACTCCCCATTTCTTCCTGGGAGAGTCTAAGGAGTTCCCATGCAGGTTAGATATGATATATAATCCCTCAAGTGGTTTTTGAGTTCTGGGTCTGCCTCATGGTTTTCTCCCAGTGAGACATCTCATTTAGATGCCTGAACCACCACAGCTGATTTTTCTGTTGGAAGTCTCCTCCTGAAGCAGGCCTGCATGGGGGATAGGAGACTTTGTCAGCCAGTGCCTAGTGGTCCAGCCCAGATCCCAGACCCAAACAAAACCAGAACCTTTTCAGTGGTAGCTCCAAACTGTGTACTCAAGCTGCACAGCCTATTAAAACAAAGGACAATGATATTCTTCTTGCTATATTTAACAGTAATTAGTTGAGCAATATACCTTGACATTCTTGCACAAGCTTTATTTATGTTTTTCCTTGTTGTGAACTTTTGTTTTATTTGATCATACCCTAATATTTAACTGAAGTTTATTTATCATGTTTTGCTCTTACACAATGTGCTGTAGAAATAAACTTTGACTTGACTTTCTGCACATCAAGGGTGGCGGTCTAGCCTCCCAGAAATTTGTAATGATTGCAGATTTTTCACTGACAGGACTAAAGAAACTGTAAAGTGGCCTTTTGTTGTGGTCGGCCTAAGGCACACCTGTGCAATAATCATGCTGTCTAATCATCTTGATATCACAGCTGTGAGGTGGACACATCCTCTGAGCAAAGGAGTTCTCACTAACAGAGATTCACACATATTTATGAACAATGCTTGAGAGAAAAGGGCCTGTTGTGTACATGAAGTCTTAGATCTTTGAGTTCAGCTCATTAAAAATGGAAGCAAAAAACAAAAGTGTTGCATTTATATTGTTGTTCTGTGTATTTCTGTCACTCAGATTTACTGATCATGAATTGGTAACACTTTACAATAAGGTACACAAAATTTGATTAACTACTAGGGAACACCTCAGGAACAAATCAGGAGTTAATGGGTAGTTAACCAGTACTTACTGGGGAACACACAGCCAAGCCTTATTGGGGACTACTGGTTTGTTACCACAGGAACAGAGGATAAATTATCCATGTGGGTTCTGAATAAACCCTGCACCAGTGAGGTCACAGCTTGTACTTGTCAAAACCTGTTTCCTCGTGATTACTGGTTTTATTGGATTTTCTCCTTTGTAAACCAACTGATGAAAGACATTATCAGTTTCATCATCTTGTACTGCTGTCATCTTAACTATGTCTATCACTTACTGAGAAATCATTGCCTGGCTTTTATTCTGTTCACCGATGTTGTGAGGCATCATGCCAAGTATACTGGGGAACCAATCATTACTTAATCACTACGTGACCATTACCTACTGGTTTGTTCCTGTGGTAACAAACCATTACTCCTCGTTCCTTAGTATGGCTAACTACCCATTAGCTCCTGATTTGTTCCTGATGCGTTCCCTAATTAATCAAATTTTGTGTACCTTATTGCAAAGTGTTTCCCATAAATTCTCTATTACCTTCTCTCTCCCATTATGGGTCCATTTGGACCTTTTTTTTTTTTTTTTTGTTACTCAGTATCTCGAGTCTGAAAAGTGAAACTCTGCACCGTGTTCAGTTCTCTCAGCCTAACTGGGACTTTTGTATTCTTTTATAGTCCAGCCAGAAAAGGTGGAAACAGTTTCAGGACTGCACATCATGTCTAAAAATAGATTTTCAAGTCACAGAGTCCCAAAGAGTTTCTCTTGAACGCTCTCTAACGAGCACACGGAAAGAGATTTTTAAATTCATGCTTGAGTCATCTAATTTAGTGAAACTAACCACAACAGACACCAGTGAAAGCTTCCTTACAAAAGTGCTTCCCACAGTCAAAACACTGCTAACTGGTTTTATGGTGTCTCCTCTCCAGGATTTGTGACATGCTCGGCATGTAATTGACTGGATGACTCAACAAGCTTCATTTGACAAAACAGATTTTACTCAATCCGTTGCATCATGGCCTGCATAAAAATGATTTCAACTTTTAAAAAAGTGTTGTTTTTAATTCTCAGTGACATACCAACTTCTGTTTCCTGACATTAAAAGCATAGTGGATTTTTTTTTTTAGTTAAAAAAAAAAAAAAAAAAAACCTGACAAGATAAATACTTGCTTTTAGAAACCCTTTACAGTACTGAATCTGCTGTTCTCTTGTTTTACTTCCCTCATCATGATTTTTAGCTAAATATCCTCCACTCTCAGTCTCAGAGACTGAAAACAAAAACAAATACTTTGAAACAACAATGTATACAAATATAAAATCCTGCCAGCAGCAGATCAGAGCCAGTTTGTCTACCTGCTTCATGTTCTCTTGTTTGTCTTTTGACTCTCTGGGGAGACCGTTGGAAGAGGATGCTGCTGAAGGACATGGCATGAAAACATGCAGCTAAGTACCTGGGGAGTGAATGCAAAGAAAGTCTGAAATCAGCCGAGGCCTGTTTAAATTCTCCTCAGTCGGAGCAAGGATAATCCTAAGAGGATGATGTGCCCCACATGCTGTATTGTGTAGATAGTGTTGTTTTTCTTTTTCTTGAATGACCAAATTAAGCACGGAGTGATTTATTTTTGGTCAATAATTGTTTCCTGTCTGCTCAGGCAAATCCAAAGCATTGATCAGAGTGTGTTATATGCAATTTAGACAAGCAGAAAAATAAATATTCTGCCACAACACCGAACTGACCCATTTGTTTCATTTGAAAATATACAACGGCAGTCTGAGTGCAAAGGGAGAGATGATTCCCTGCCTCCCTCCACCGGTGCACAACACGTGTCACAGAAAATTATACAAATATTTAAACATCTCAGTGGCACTAATTATTATTATCACACAGAAATTATGTATGACGCTGGCAAACTTCCATACCTTGAGTCAGTTTGCTCAGAGGGATGGGACATGTGTGGTTTTAGACAAACCCTGATGAGAGAAAAGTGATTTATGTGGAGAATGAAGCTTGTTTTTCCACCTCTGATCTCTGTAAGCACACTAAAGCCCAGATACTGGCAAGGCTTTATGTAAAGCAGGATGAGTCTGGGACATGGTTTGAAGGTTCAGGAAAAAATATCTCATAATAAATGGCTGCAGCTATCAAAACTTATACAAAAGATAGAGATAGTACCTTTTCTTTAAAAAAATGAATTTACAGTTATTTTATTGCTGTGAAATTTGTCGGGGAAAGACTCAAATGCTGACTCAGGAGGAAGAGGATGGAAAAAAAAACTAAACAACCTTTAATTCGTGGAAAACCAAAGTTGCTGCCGAGGCATGCGTTCTAAAAACAATAGACCAGATTCACAGCAGACATTTCTTAATGAAAGATAAGTGTATTCATACAGACTGTGTTCCATTTCTGTACCTGAGGAAAGTGGTTATTCTGTAGAAGGCAAACAAAACAAAGCTTCTTCTATGTGGAACACAACCTCCGTAATAAACTTGTGCCTTTTCTCTTCCAGTGGCTGCTGTCCTTAGAGCAGGAAACAGGACTTGACTGGTGAAAGAACTGATAATACAGAAAATGGTCCACATGCTGAACAAGATCTAAAACGAGGACTCACGGAAGAATTACCGGTAAACATTCTGTACCGGTACATACTGAGGGATGTAACTGCCAAACAAAAAGCAGGTGTCCTGATTTTTTGACAGACAGACAAAAACAAGAGACAAAACTACGTGCCAGAATAAAAGACTTTACAAAACAAAACGTTGACCAGATAACAACATATCAGAAGTGAATTCAACAGAAAAGAACTTTACAAATTTACGATAACATCAAATGCAGAACCAAATGAGAAAAGTCAAATCAAAATGTATGAGTACATCTGCTGTGAGAGCAGAAATATGAGATGATCTGAATTTTGGATTGAAAAGTCCAGCAAATATTTACCTGTTTTTATTTATTAATCTTTGTGTGTGCTTGTTTGTTTGAAGAACAGTCTGAGTCAGTTATTACTGCCATGGAAAACTGTAAATGAACCTTCATTATAGTGCTGTTATAGGAACTGTTGCAGTACTTCATAGATCTAGAAAAATAACAGGATCAAGTTGCTTTGTACAAGAACTATTATTTGTCAGTAAATTCAGCTCTTCATTATTAAAATGTTTACAGTCATTTAAAAAAAAGCCTTTACTAGAACTTGGGACACAGATAGATACCAAATAAAATAAAACTTGAGCAGATCAAGTCTTTCCATGTGTAATATCATTAAAAGGAGACAACTTAAACCAGTTAGTTTTACAGGTAAAGCTCATCGCTGCAGGAACACAAGTTGGTGACACAGTTTTATCTTATTTCTCACTTCCTTCCATCAGATCACAGACAAATATTTAGCATCAAACCAGTAAGTTGTTTCAAACCGGCAGACCGTTTCTCTGCAGAACAAACTTGTTCAAAACCCACTGACACAATTAGAAAAAAAAATGTCAGGGCAGAATATGTTCTGAATTATTTATAAACCTGTAAATATTCACTTGAACTGTAACGCTGGTATCTAAACTGCACAAGCAGCAGCCATGTTTAAGGGCTAAACTGTTTAGACGTCATAAGGTGGTCTGTGTGCACTTTACACAACCTGTTCAATCTCACAAGAGCAAACAAAACTGGTTTCTCAGCTGAAAACACTCCAGTCAATTGCTCAATGAAAACATGAACATGCATAAAGGTGGAACTCAAAATTTACAGCTCAGCACAAAAGTTTTGTAAAAATGTAATTAAAAAAAAATCCATCTATCCATTATCTTTACCCGCTTCTTCCATTATGAAGGGTCGATGGTGCCCATGTTCAGTCATTATTGTGCGAGAGGCGGGGGACAACCTGGACAGGTCTCCAGTCCATCACAAGGACACATGGAGACAAACGAGACAAACAACCATTCACTCTCTCACTAACACCAAGGAATAATTTAGAGATACCAATCAGCCTAACATACATGTTTTTGGTGTGTGGGAGGAAACCGGAGTACCCGAAGAAAACCCAGGCATGCATTGACAGAACATGCAAACTCCACCCAGAAAAGCCCCCGGACCAAGATTTGAGGCAAGGTATCCT
>JAVCKU010000001.1:6367799-6379711 GCA_032273985.1 Hypsolebias coamazonicus
GCTACAAATTTTCTTTAGAATATTTTGCAAAAAAAGTTTACTTATTCACAAAAATCATTTTATATAGACAGTCCATTAGAGACAAGTTAGTAAAGTTGAGCTAAAAAATACACATTCATAATTATATCCTCAGAGCACAGAAGTGTTTTAACATGTTTGGGGTTTTGTATTTGCTTGACAATACACAAAAGTCATTTTATTTCAACCTATAATTTACCACCTAAAAGCCATGTAATAGCAATAAAACAGTGTTGTGTAACAGCCATTACAGGCAATTCCCTTAATAGGCTATTTCTTTCTGCATTTTGCTGCAGGTGGGTGTGAACAGAGTTGACCAAAGCACATTTTTCACAAAATCCTCAGGTAGGTAGTCTACTTCTCTAGAACCATGGATCATTGCTGCCCAGTCGAGCAGTTAGAGTAATTTTCAATTCCACTAAACAAGCAGACAACCAGGCAAAATGAAAATTAATAGCTGCGCTCACAGCTTTTTCAGAGAAAAGCTGGAAGACGTTTGATTTGTCAAAATGTGTGAATTTAATTATTTTTTTTTTTTTTTTTTTTTTTTTTACAGTTTGTGCTGGATCATCATTAAACTTGTCAGATTTTTTTTCAGTTTATGATATTCTATAGAATATGTTAAAAGTGACTCTTTTTTTTAAGCACATCATTTTCATACAAGCTAATCCACTCATGCAGAGTGCCTTATTTTGGCAACAAATATCGCAACCTGTCAAAGCTCCCGTTTCTTCAAGGCAGCCTTCCTTCTGTGCATTTACGCACAGATGAAGTGCAAGCTGCCATTCTGGCAAGCAAAGACAGAGTAGCTGTATCGTCTATCATCTTTCTTACCCCTGAATTTTAAAATCAGGGCTCGTTTTATAGAACCTGCAAATCAAACAAATATTGAGTCATTAAAATTCACCCACATAGTTTGTATAAAGTCTGTGTAGTTTACATCCAGTACATGTGATCTGTTTATCTCTGGTTTGACGGCGTTTTCTTTCTCCAGTTTTTGTGTTTTCTTCATTTCAAGGTGGGAAATTTTACCTAAAATCAGTCAAAATAAAAAGGTTATCTTATGCTCTGCAGTAAGCTGGACAAATCTTCTGTTATTCTGTTGTCTTCACAGAACAACCCAGAATGAAGGTCTGAATGGACAGCAGTGATTACAAAAGTAAACTTGAAGCTGATACATCACTGTACACTGAATGCTATTGTGAGCATCGTTTAGTGGTTGTGCAGGGGTCAGCCATGGCCTAGGTGGAGGACAAGGAAGTTGATAAAGCTCAACAATCTAGTTGAGATATACAGTGAGTTCAGCAGTCTTGCCTCCTCCTGTATGTTGCTCCTGCTGGGTGCTCTTGTACGAGGCACACCTTCCTCTCACCTGAGTTACTTGTCTCTCTGCCACCAGTCTGACAATGAATTACTCTTACAATGCAGGTTGCCCAAATCAACCTCTAATCTGAGCATTCACAGCCTTTGCCTTCACCTTATGGTCTCCGTGGGTTCAACAGGGATAGATAACACAGCACACATGTAGATTGGAGCGAGGTACAGCATACTGATGATTCACAGTCCAGGTCTAAACCTCAAAACTCAATTTCTAGCTAAATGTAGTGGTCTAACCATTGTTAGAGAATAATGTCTACATGAGCAACTATGGGTTCAAAAGTATGCTAGATATGTGCGGCTATGCTGATTGTGTATACTGTAGCTACATATAATACACAGCAATCTTTAACTGTTCAGCATGTCAGAATAACCAGTCTGAACTATGTCACTTCATGGACTGCATCCTGATTTAGTCCAAATCAAAGCAATGAGGTCCAACAACATTTATTATTTGACAAGATGAGGAAACAGGGCTGCAACAAATCAAAGATTAAAAATGAAATGATATATCCTTGTTGAAACTCTGTGTAAGCAAATACATAAATAAGTACATAAAAGTCAAATACTTCACGTGGGTTGAGTTTGTTTTGGGTTTAAAGCTAATAGTAGACGGGATTTGTGTTATTTAGGTGCATGCAGCAGCAGCATACTCACATCAACTGGCTTCAAACAGCCACTTTAATTATCTGTGAGCAGGAACTGCTCACCTTATTAATGCTTGCACATTCTTCCCAAGTGCAAAGGATTGCCTTTGGCAGCGATAGAGGGAGTTTCACCGTAATATTTCCTGAACTAACTTTGCGGGGAATCATTTGTGGGTGGACAGAAACTACAGTGGTCATTCTGTGAGCACAGAAGTGGATAGCACACAATGAGGAGGTTAGTTTTTCTTCCAAATAATGGGCTTATAGGAAGACCGCGGAGAACCACAGTTCAAAGTGTTCATCAAAATTCTCACCCTAAGAGCTCAGTCTGCAGCGGTGAAACCAACCTGCTGAGCTATGCTGCAGGAAATCTATAGAAACAAATTAACTCCACGTCTGTTGGTCTGGGCATGTGCACAAGATAACAGGCTTCAATTACAAAGCTCTTTCTTCTAATTGAAACTGCAGCTAATAGCTTAAGTGCTTACTATCTGGAAAAGCTAAAAAATATGTGCAGGAAGCTCACTGAATTCCAGCATTTACCAAATGCCCTTAAGTGTGGGTTTTATCCCTAAAACCACTGTTTGGAATGGAGCATTTCTCCCTCTTTCATCTTTCTCAACATTCTGTTTGCGAATCACTGGAATTGAAAAAAAAAAGAAGCTTTGCTGCAGGACAGAAAAGGTAACGCTTGGTGGGTGTTCCAGTATAGTTCAGCATGCTTGCATAGGCAATGAATCTTATAGTGCACTCACTAAACACTTTCTCATAGAAATGAAATGTTGTTGATGTGGGTATTTTTAAAAAATATTTTATTGTTTTAGTATTTTTGTAAACTGTGTCATTAATCTATGGTGCAGCCCCAAATATGGATCATTTTGAGTGTGACACAACAACTTTCAAGACATTTTAACAGCAAAGTTTATTTGCACCAATAAATGATAATTATCTATTTAAAGACACTACAATAAAGTGAGCTATAACCACATGGCAGTTTTAAAATGATCTGTTTTTGCTTGGTAATGTAGGGATCAGCAGGAAATGCAGCCCAGATGCACAGAAGCAGAATTCCCAGTAGAATTATACAAACTCGAGCTTCCCACATGAGCTGTAGAGGGCACGGAATAACGAAGCTGAGGGACAACTCAGCTCCGTACCTCTGATGGGCTATTAGTTATTCTAGCTTGCAGAAGCCCCATTAGGTCTACCATTTAATGCTCCCACACCACAGTCTCACATGAAAGCTTCTAGATTGATAAACCAAGCTGAAGCTTGAGAAACGTTCTGGCACAGATAACCTGACAAAAGAACTGCTTCTGCTGTCTGTGTACCTCATAGTATTTGACATTAAAGGAACCAATCAAACACGTTTGTGTTAGCCTCTCCGGTGACTTTAGTAAAGGACACAACAAGAACCAAAGAGGTCCCACAGTACAACCCGCTGACTTAAATCGTTTTCTAAAATGATTTATAGTCTCTGTGTAGAATATGGGAAATGAGCTGTGTGGCAGTGAGAGATACAAGTTCAACTCTGAGCCACTCTGACAGATACAATGGAAAAGAAAGATGTCTCCTGTACTCCACAGCATGTCTGGGAACTAATACAAAAGAGTCCAGTGGCATTTCATCTTTTCCAGCCCAACATGTCCTGTTAATCACACTTTACCAAAGAGCCAAATGGCAAAAAGCAGGAGACAGATGCACAGCATTTGGGGGGTAAACAGGGAAAAAAGTGCTTAGTTAAGCATGAGCAAATTCATTAGGCTCTGTATCAGGGCTTTCTGTTCTAAAGTCAGCCTTGGGGTGCAAATTTAAACTATACGAGACAAAAGTTTTACTGCTGTGTCTAAACAGCTCCTTCAGTTTTGTTCACTGCCGTGGCACAGCCGACTTTGACTGAGCCCAAATACATAATTTATCTTCTATTTGACTAGAGGCCTGCATGGTGTTCTGTAGCATGTGAAGACTATTTGAACTTTGTAAATTAAACCAATAAGAAAAATGCTAAATACCCAACTGCTAGAGGCGGGGAAAGACAACAAGTAATATGATCATTGGCAGGTAGGATGGTAATGATTTACATATTTCATACGACAGAAAACAAACAGCAGGACTCACATAAATTGTGCATTTGTTGCTGGGACTGTTGCAGCAAACACACGGGATAGGAGAGGACCACCTGCACAGTGACTTGATCCAGCACATGGTTTTCATTCAGTTCAGCATAGCAAGGTGTTTACGAATAAACAGGCTTGCTGATAATACCCGGATTAATCAAGGTACCTTATCGTGTAAGTAATGAAAAATGAACCTGCTCTGGGTTCAATGCATCGCACTGTGGGCAATTTCCCCAAAAAGGGGAACTGCCACAACAGTTTCAGCTAATGGGAATCATATTTTACCAATAGCTTTACATGAGTCTGAGCAACAGCTGGCTGCTCATATGGAACTGAAATAGCCAGCATATTGCAAAACAAGTCACCATGCACTGACCTTTGCTTCCTTATCCCAATGCAGACAAGAGCAGGGGAGAAAACAAGTTATTTTTTCCCCACAGAGTGTTAGAAAATTTACCTCGCACGCCTCGCAGTGGAAATGGATTTTTGGAGGGCAACAGTCATACCTCACATTCCCTGGAGCCTGAGATGGTGTATGTGTAAGGTCCTGTCCCATTAACCAGCATATCCATAGTCTCTGAGTGTGAAGGCTTGTAGTCCACATAGTACTCTTGTAGTGATGAATTAAATGAGCGCTCAGTCTCCCGTGACTTTTTCTGGCGCTTTTTGACTGCTGAGCGCTGCTGAAGCTGTTTGAGACTGCTCGGATAGTGCTTCCATGAGACATAAATAACCAAAAGAATTATAACCACAGATAAAAAGAGGGCCACACTTCCAGCTATGATCTTGTGGAAGGACACATACTCCGTATCTGGAATGGATGTGGTGGGGGAGGCCTCGGAAGGAGTTGGAGAGGCCGTCCTGTTCCAGGTCAACTTTATGTCAACCACAGGCTGCGTAGGGAGAGGCAGCAGTTCGGGCTGAAACGCAGATGTGAGGGGCAGTGTCGTAGAAGGAATGGGAGATGGAGTTGCTGTACAGATGTTATACGTGTCCACCACATCTGTTACTTTCTCTCCTTGTGCCTCCTTGGGACTTGCACAAATCATAGTAGTCTCCTTGTTACCCTTGAAGGCTTTGAGCCAGGACACCAGGGGACAGATGTTGGGGTTGCAGTGCCACAAATTGCCAGCCAGGCTGATGGTGGTGAGGGAGATCCATGTCTCTGCAGTCTGCTGAGAAACATTGCTAAGCTTGTTGGAGTCAAGGTTCAGAGTCTGGAGGTTAGGGAGGCACTGAAATGTGCTTGGATCCAGTATCTCTAGCTCATTTCCTGAGACGTCCAACTTTTGCAAAGAAGTCCACATCCACGGCAGGCCCTGGGTTAGCTGTTTGATACGGTTCCACTGCAGATAGAGTGCCCTCAGGTTAGTCAGGCGGGGGAAATGGGCAAAGTTTATCTTTGAAAACTGATTGTGCTCCAAGTGAAGCTCAATGAGCTTAAGGAGTCCAGCGAAGGCGTTACGTGTCAGGCTCCTCAGCCTGTTGTAGCCGACATCAAGAAACTCCAGGTTGCGACAGTCGAGAAAAACACGCATGGGGATAGTTTTTAGGGAGTTTGACCTCAAGTGTAAACTGAGCAGCTTCCGTAGACCTATGAACTGATTAGGCTGGAGAACCTGCAGTTTGTTGTAGGACAGATCGAGATTACGTAAATTTGGGACATCATGGAATGTGTTGTTTTTAAGCTGCGTGATCCTGTTGGAGCTGAGAATCAGTTCTTTGAGCCTGCGTATCCCGTGGAAAGCCTGACCGTCCACGGCGTTAATGTAATTGTGGTCGAGGTAAAGCCAAACAAGTTGGCTCAGGCCCGCAAACTGACGAGCTCTGAGGCTTACCAGGCTGTTGTAGCGAAGGGACAGGCCCTGCGTGCTCACAGACACGTTGTTTGGCACGTCACGAAAGGCGTTGGATTCACAATATATTATTTTCCCATCACATCTGCAGCTCTGTGGGCAGCGACGCTCCCGGATGCCATTTGGAGCTGCAAGCAGCCAGGCGGGCACCACCGCTGTGAATACAAGCCATCTGAAAAGCACAGAAGGTCCTGGAGACACACAAAAAAAAAGTGATAGCTCTGAGAACACGCATGATGGTGGAGTTTCACTGAATTCAAAAGCCAACATTTAACTTCTAAGACTTTTCTGTTTATAGAAGAGGGTGACTTGAATTTCACCCTAATGTTTTTAATCTGCTCTCTTTTCAAACTGTAACCTGATCAATGACCACATTAGTTGTGCTAGTTGTTGAAAGAAAAACCTTCAGATCCCTCATCCTGTTGTGGTCTTTCAGAAACTGCAGGCAGCAGAGACCCCACCATTAATTTAACTTGGACGAACGAAAAAGGCTGAATAAATGCGTACAGCAGTGAACATACCCATACTTGCACGGTGTCTGCTTCTCCTCATCAGCACGGATCTCGGTTCCTGCTCAGCATGTTTAGAAGGCAGACTCGGCGTTTTGCCCAAACAGTTGCACATCCATCCAGGACTCGGCTCTGTCAGCTGCTCGTTGCGCCGCACGCGCGCGCGCTCACAGCCGCACACCTGTCGGAGAGGAGGACGGTGTGCGTCAGAGAGCCTCTGCCTGGAGTTTGCAGCCTTTAGCGCGCGACATCATCTTGATGGTGCATGTTTCTGAACGCGACCTTGCACAGACGCGCTCAAGCTGACGGTGACACTCTTCAGCTTTTCATGACGGGGGAGGATTTAGAGGGAGGGCGGGAGAGAAAAGACATTTCCATGAGCCGCCAATTGTTGATTCTCCACCAAGTCGCGGAAAAGACGCAAAAAAACTGCGGTCCAAGTTTGTGCGTCCTGGCTCAGGCGTGCAGAGGAGAGGATGGAGGAGGACACGCGCCGGCTGTGACACCAGGAATAAATCAGTCCTACAGCAACAGGGATGATGTTGGTGGAGGAGAGGAGGACGGGGCTGGCTGTGGATTGGTTTCAGGACACGAGATGCCCTCTCCTGGTCACTGAGTGATTCTCCTCAGCCCACTCAGAACCAGTCCTTTCTGTTCAGGCGACACTGGTTGCTCTGCGTGGAGAAGCTTCACTGCCAGTATGAACAGCCAGCAGTCCCACGTGATGGATTTAGTATAAACTACCAAAGTGACAACTCAAATTATGACGTATTTTATTCTACAGTTCTGTTGGCTGGCACTCAGTGTGAAGTCTTTCTCACTAGTTGTTTATTGATTGTTCATGCAATCCTTGAATTTAATGTTTTGAGTGATAATAAGTTTGATCTATCAAAGTTTTTTTTTTGTTTCTTAATTGAAAAATGTTTCATATACAGGTTCAGAAGAGGCAGAAGGGCAGAAAATAAAAGCACAGTGTATTAAAGTTAACCATGTTAGTAATCCTTACATTGTTACAATTGTGTCATATTTTCCACAGTAAAGGCAACAATACATGTTCTCTTTACTTCATTTCCCAAAATATTCTTGACGAATTTTTCCTTACTTATGTAGATGTGTTGTTTGGATTATTTTCTTATCCCATGAATAAAACAAATCATTATTATATTATCAACCTAATTTTATTAGTTGCTAAATATCATATACATAAATCTAAATTATCATATCAGAAACCTTGTTTCTTGGTCTTTAGAGAGGAATTCAAAGAATATATTAGAACACTTCTGTATTCAAACAATAGTAAAGCCATTACAACTGATTTATGTACCCACTTCAACATTTTTGTGACTTAACTTTTTTCTCTTTACATATATATTTATATGTGTATATATGTGTATGTGTACAGTATATGTACACAGTATCTATACGTATATGTATATTTATATATGTGCGTGTATGTATATGTACACTTCACTTTTTTGTTTGCTTTATAACCCCCTGGCATTATTCTCTTGTTCAATTTGTTCTATATACTGATATTATCTTTACTGTTTTGTAACACTTTTATTATCAATTAAAAAAGACATTAGAAGTGTGACATACTGTTTCATGTTCCTTAGTGCCCTTGGTTGCTGTATTAGTATTTATAATTGGTTCTGTATTGTTCTCTTTTGTACATGTATGTTCCATGTTTGCAAAAAAAAAAAAATAAAGAATTAAAAAAAATAAAATACAGTATGAGTTCCAGGTGTGTAAGGAAATACTGTACTTCCATTCATCCAAATTTAACACATTTACAGCTTAAATATGCAAAACAGGAAACAACATGAAGGCCCAAGACAATATCATAAAGATATACCTGGAAATTATTATATATCATGAGATAAAAATGCATGTTCCAACAGGCAGTGTATGTAATTATGGTGTGGGTGTAAAATACAACCTATTATGAACCCTAAAGGATAAATCTTTAAATAATGAGTTCTATAATAACAACTAGTTTATAAAACTCTAACACAATCACGTTAAAACAAAAAAGTTCTCTCACAGTTTTTTATTGAACTTGGAGTGCCACATTACAATAAGACTATAATTTGAAAATGAATAAAACTAAAAAAAAAATTGAGGGTTTTAATTGAGCTATAAACACTTTTTAACCCTTCTATAAGGTGTTATAGGGCATATGGAGGTTTTGACCTGTTATAATTTGTACTCTGTAGTCTTGTGTTTTCTTCATCAGCTATTAAAATTGAACAGTAAGAGAGAGAAAAAAAATTGAATGAGTATAACAAGCCAGGTGACTAGCAAAAGAGTTAAAATAAAGAGTGCAACAATTAAAATATCAAATTTAATAAGATCAGTCGATCCTGCCAGATACTGAGCCATCTTCAGTTATAAAAAGTTTATGTTTTGTTTTCATAATAATTCATTGAGCGTTTGAAATTGAATCAATAGCCTTGTTACAAAGTAGCTGTAAATGCGTTATAAGAGTAATATTAATTAAAGTTGTACAAAAATTAGCTGTTTTGATTAGTTTTTTTTATTTTTTTATTATTCCTTGTGTCTTAGTTTCATTCACATATAATAAAGTAAAGGAGGTGAAAAAAGGATGGACGGGCAAAAGTGACAAAAAAAGACCAGCTTGGAGAAGTATCACTTAGGCATGACGTGCAACACAGTTGGTTTATCTATCAGCATCCTGTATCTTACTTTTTCCCACCAGATAACCATTTCTTTGTGACACTTTCTTATAATAAAACATCAGAGACAGGAGAGGCTGCAGCAGCAGCTCTGTGGTCAGGACAACAGTCTTGTAATCCTGAGACTGCATGTTTGAGCCCTGGTCACATCAATAAGTGTATCTAACATAAAACAATAGCCAAATTATTTATGCAAGTTTTCTCGCTTCTGCGAACCCCTCTGAAGAAAGCAGCAGGATAAACAACAATATATCAGAGGCAGGACTAAAAACAGAGCTAAAATAAGACAGAAGGTGGCAGCAACTCCTGCAAAAAAACTATAAAATAAATTTACATCAGTTTTAAAACAAGAAAGAATGCATGGAAAGAGATGCTTGGATAGGTTCCTGCAGTACTGATACAAAACACTGAATACTGATGCCACAATCAGAAGTAAAGTTCTGTTAAAAATATTACTATGTTAAAAAATTGTCAATATTAACCATTATACTGTATCTTACAAAAATCTAAAGTCTGATACTTGAGTCACACTTTTCTTCATCTGTTCATGGAAGAAACTTGAAAATCCTGCTCTAACATTGTGAGTAAGTTTTAATAAAACTAAATGAAAACCATGTGATTTTTATGTTGAAAGTGTCTGGGTTAAAATCTAAGAACATGCTGAAGTTAAGTTTTAATTTTCAGATCCCACCAGCTCTAAAAATGTGAGTAAATGATGGATTTACTTTCAACTGGTGCTGTCAAAATTCATTTTGTTAATATAACTTTTATTTTCTTAGTAATGCTGGGTTAGCAGCACACCATTTAACCACAAGTATGTGTACACTGCCTTGGGTTTTGGTGTTTGGTCTATTCTTAGTTTAGAGCTAGGCAGCTTCTGACATCAGCTACAAAAACTAAGTCAGATTACAACTTTAAACTTTCAGACTATTTCAGACTTGGAAAAAAAAATATATATAAATGTATATTTTTTTAATGTATCATAAACTTACCTTGTGATTCAGGATCCTGGAATAACCTTTTTCTAACACCTACCTAAATAACCTCCTAGATTATATACAATTTTATTATATAGTTTGTGAAAACAGACAGGACAAAAAGACACAATATCTGAACATACGTATCATGAGACGTGTAACAGAAGTTTGACTCTTCAGCTGTTGACTGTGTGTTTTTATCCTCTAAATTAAACATGCTCTGCAGTACATAATTTGAACACAAGAGGGCAGCACTGCACTGTAGCAATGCACGAAAACAGAAGAAAACCAGATATTAACCTGAAAATATTTCAGTATTTCTCTTTTTAGTTAGTTTTAAATAAAATAACAAGCAGTTTTTTAAATGTCTTCCAGGAAATAAGAAAAGTGCTAAGGAATACAACAGACACATTGATAAGTACATTTGATTCTGATTAGATTTATGTTGCTAAATTGTAGGTATGTGAATACATTTTTTGAGAAAAATTAAATCTAATGCATTTTCTGAAAATGTAAATAAAAATTAGAAATGATACAAAACAACTGGTGTATTATTTGATGAGATTAAAGTAAGTTAGTACAAAATAAATAAACAAATAAACACAGTCATTTTATTTTTTTATGAAGTCATTAATGAAGATTAGGTACAGTTTTAGTGACATCACATATGGGTGAATATTTACACCTGAATATTATATATTAAAAAGGTTTTTTGATCCAAAAACAAAGGAGTTTCCACTAATCTTCAGATGTTTGTGTTTTGTTTGCAGAGAAAACCATTAGTTTAATAAATGGCTGTCTATATTTGGACTAAAGAAGTTCCTCAAGAAAACTCAGTGTTTGCACATAACAGAGACATGTTTTTACTTTATATTCTGTTGTATAATTTGTTTTGCTTATATTAAATCCCCTTTGGGTGTTGTGCATGTGAGCAGCAGCTTATTTCAGATGACAAAGATGCAACAAAAAGAAAACAAGATGGAGGTAAGCTGATTTTAGATTCACAGCTGAGCAACTTAAATTTACTTTGTTTTTGTTTTGTTTACAAAAATAAAACCATCTGTTTCCCAACGTATAAGCTCTAATTTTCCTATTGTTTTCCACAGAGTTTGTCAGGAGCTTCCTGTTTTCAACTGCAACAAACTGGAAGATTAATTGCCTGGTTCTTTAGCGCAATCGGTCATGATGATTTGTTGTTTTTTGTTTGTTTTTAAGGATTTTTCAAAAATCATTTTGATTCTGTAAGCAGAAGATTCCTGATCTCAATAAAGGACTCAAGTTGAAAACAGTCCCTACAAATTTGAAATGTTCCAAAAAATGTTCACTTGTGTCTAAATGGTCAACCTAAAAATGTGTCTGAGCAATTCAGACAAGACACGTTCTGTACATTTCCACATTTTAAAAATGCATTAAAGGAAAATAGCTTGTGTGGGATGCACAGTAATACCACCAACTTTTTGTTTTCTTATGGCTTTTATTCTGATGTGTGTGTGATGTGTTTAGCTCTAAAAGGTGTGTTTTGTTTTTCAACATGCAGAATTAGTTTGCCTTCCAAACGTGTGTCATAAAATCAGTTTTATAAAAATATACAAATCAATAAAAACATTCACCAGAAATAGGTTTGTATGTTTCATATTAAAATTATTTTGTGCTATGAACAAAATTTTAAAAAAAAAGTTTTTTGGGGGGGGGGGGGGGGGTGACCCGGACCCCAA
>JAVCKU010000001.1:6411063-6421519 GCA_032273985.1 Hypsolebias coamazonicus
TACATTTGTACATGTACAGTCCAGTACTGGTGTACATATTATACATGTATCGGTTTAAGTCTAAATCGGTATCCGATTTAGACTTAGGGACGGAACTAGCTCGGAAACCGAGGTATACTTGTATTTTACTTAACGGTGAAACGTGAAGCACTGAGCCTTTTATAAACTCAGCTGCGCTCCAAGTGTTGAGTCATCACACAATAATGGCAGTTTTAATATTAGCAATATGGACTTACACACACAAAGTCCAGTTTCCATCACTTCGGGGCGCATGACATCAGCCTCCTGGATATCAGCACATGCCTGAACCTGCTGTAACCTTCAGCCAAGCTCAGGTTCAAATTTATTTATTTGAGTCTTGGGGACTCTGGCGTTTATCTCAGAAAGAGACAGGTCACCACAAAGTAACTGGTAAAAGCACTTCATGTCCTCGTGAAGTTAGTAATGCACACGCACGCACGACAGTGTGGAAATATTAGAAGGGCGTCTCGTGGTCATGTGACTCATGGCAGCTTGGAGGTATTGACTGGTGCTAAACGCACGCTGTTTAAGTCATCATTACCGCACTGGCAGTAAATGAAGCTCCCATTAGCATGCACGTGTGCATGTGTGTGTGTGCAGAGTGTGCTGAGGAAACAAGAATCAGAAAAAGACTTGCTTCTCCGTGTTTGATCATGGAGAAACACACATTAAAAAACAAACTGTGCCAGAACTGATGATCATGATCTTTGACCCCTGGAGGAGGGTGGTGAGCCTGAGTCTTCAGGAACTGGTTAGTGAGGTCACAGAGGTCATGAGCTACTTTCTTTGGGTGTTTGTTGGGGGTTACATGAAGGGCAGCTGTCACCATGTAGTGCCAGAGACCCGTAAAGACTAAATCCTGCTCTCAAACAAACATTCACACTCAACAGCTGATGACAGAATGTGAAGCAACAGTTTGATGGATCAGAATTATCCCTGTAAGTGTGAGCGATTAAGATACACATCTGCACACATGATGAAGATGTGCCTGTGGTCTTCAAGGACCCAAACATGAATCCTGAAATGAAGAACTGCAACAGACGGAGCAGAGGTTCAAAATTCAAAATGACCAATTCAGTTCAGTTTGTTTCTGTAGCTCCAAGTCACAACAGAGGTCATCTCAGGACACCAACCAGAAACATTCACAGACATTAAAAAGCCAGTCGGTAAAAGTTATCGATCTGGGAAGCAGCAGATTTTGTTGAGTCTTCACTTTGTCACAGTCTCTCATCCTGAACAAGCACAAAGGAGACAGTGGAAAGAAAAAACTCCCTTTAACAGGAAGAAACCTCCAGAAGAACCAGCTCAGGACAAGTGGACATCTGCTTCGACCAGCTGGCTCTGAGAGGACAGGAAGTAGAAACAGACACAGAACGACAGGTCCAGGTGTGGTTTCTATTGGAAGAAAGATTAAAAAACAAATAAAAAACATGTTATGATAGAAATAATTACAAATACAAACAGGAAGAGTAGAGCAAGTCAAGAAGCAGCAGAGACATGTGGTCTGTTTGTCCTCCAGCAGTCTAAGTCTGTCTGCAGAACTGCTCAGGAAACCCAGGCCACGGCTAAATATTTACATTTCATTCATTCATTCGTTCAATCTTTATTTAAAACGATAAATCACATTGAGCCTCGAAGACTCGTTTACAAGTGAGATCTGTCTAGACGGACAAAAAGTGATGAAAGTGACACATGTACAGGATTTGGAGGCAAAAAAAAAAAAACAGTCATTTCAGGAAACCATGCTTTCTAAATTTAATATTGCTGAGAAGTATTGTAAATAATAATAATAATAATAATAATAATAATAATAATAATAATAATAATAATAATAATAATAATAATAAGTGATTGTGGCAGGTGGAGCAGCCAAAGTTGAGTCCATGTGTCCATCTGTCTCTGCTGGTGTCTGGTGGTGGATAAAACTGTTCACCTCACTTAAAGATTTGTTACTTGAAGCCGTCCTGGACAAATAAATAAAAAAAAGACCTCTGTTCTTCTTCACAGTGTGACTCCTGCCCTCTTGAACATCTTGTGTCAGAAAAACACTCATGTCCAAACCTACAGACATTCACTATTCAAAACCCTCAGCTGGGGACACTGGTTGTCTGATGGTTTTATTTATTTATTTGTTTGTTTGTTTGTTTGTTTAAAATCTTGAAGGTTGTGCCAAGCGTTAAATTTCACTTTTCCATTTAGTTTCAATACCAAAGGTCAACCATCAACTCATGACAAAGTGTTGAGCAACTCGTCGACGCAGCAGATCGTCAGTGTCGTCCACAGCGCGACATGCATCACAACATGGTGTGCAAGAGGAACCTGTACTGGTTCAAATGGGATCATGTCGGTCCAGATAGTGTGGATGTCGTGCAATAAATAGGATTAGACGTAGGAGCTCATGTAAAACTGATCGATGCACACATCTTCTTACAAGGAAGACCTTGACTTGCATTGATCCAGTGTCCGCTTTTTAATCTGTTTCAGCTCAGAATAAATTACAGTACTAATAATGATAATAATAATAAAACCACCAAATTACATTTGTTTGTAACAAAAAAATTTACAGGGAACATAAAAAAAAATCCCAGAGGCCTGATGGTTTATTTAGGATGCAAGCTGACAGTGCACAGCTCATCAGATGTTCTTCAACACTTCCATGTTTTGGTTTGAAGACGCCCCGAACGAAACACGCTGCGTTTCCAAACGCCTCCTGGTCTCAGGTTTGTTCCGGCAGATTTCTGTCCGTGCACTCTGCCACCCTGACCTTCCTTCAGTCTCTGTGCTCCTGCCGGTCTGCTCTCTCTGTGTCCCAGTTCTCCCCCCATTGCTCTGCTTTCCGTTCCTTTTATCGCTCTTCCTCCGACGCCTCAGGAAAAATGTAGCACCGACTGACAGTCTGATTTAGACCCAGCTCCGACCTCCATCTCTCCCTCTCCATTCCTCTCTAGAGAGAAGAAGCCACACATAAATCTCTGTGTATCTATCTATTACCTTTTACATTTAAGCCCTGACCTAATTCCTCCCAGTCTCCAATGTGCCAGTAGGTCTGGGATAGAGTGGCCCTACAAGAGTCTCTCTCTCTTTTGCTAATCCAAAGTAAGTCTCTTTGGTATTTTATGGGTAATAATTTCATTTACCGTCTCATATTACATCATATTTCTAATGTAATGTAACAAACTGTCCATGCATAGCTCACTTTTTGACTCCTCACCTTCTCCCCCTCCAGGAGGTGTTCAGAGCAGAGTGTCCACTTGTGCAGCCGGGTCTGAGATGATGACTTTCTAAAGAATAGATCTCTGACTCACTCTTGTTTCTGATCAGTGCATTAGTAATCCACTTAAGAAGCATGAAAAAAAGGAGAACGGCCTTTCAACAGTTAATGTTCCTCGTAAAATCACAATTTATGAAAACGTGCCTCTTATTTTGGAGTAAAGCCAAATGTAAAGTTGCTTCCTTATTAGAAGCAGAGTTCAGCACCGTTACAGAAACAGAGATGCCGTTGGGCCTGTCGTCCACTGATGGAGGACGATCCTCCAACATGGACGACGTGCACGGTAGTTCTGAGTAAGACGTCTGAGAGGACGCGTGCAGCTTTCTCCACAATTAAAAAAGTTTCTTCTCTTCTTCATTCTGAAGCTTCAAAGTACGGTTGTGAGCATGTGAGCGTGTATTTAAGAGGATGTGGGAGTTGTAGGTTTGTTCCCCCACAGCTGCAGCAGATACTGATCAGCCACTTCCACACACCTGAGCCTGATGCGGAGGACGACTCTGCAGGACCAGAAGAGCTTCTGCCAGATGGTCCTTCAGCGCTGGAACATTGTCCTTCCACTGATGGAGTCTGAGTCTGAACCTTTTTAAAAAAATTCATGGGCAAGAATGAAGTTTAAAGGCAAGAATGGAGGATTCAACCATAAACTTGGTCCACTGTAGGAGTGTGCTGCTTAGTGGGGAAAACAGTTTGTTTGTGACTCCTCAGATTGATGAAGCCCTTCACATCAAGGGCGAACCGTCTCTCAACAAAAAACAAAAGCAACTGTCCAGATGACCTAAATGACCATTGTTGGAAAATGAATGAACTTACTGCAGCAATTCTCTTTGTGGTTAACTTTTAAAGCTAACTATGAAGTGACTGCATGTGCATCATCATCAATATTCCCCCAGTGATAAATGTGTTGTTTAATCCTATGAGCGAGTGGTTGTACACCATTGTCATCCCTGCAACATTATTGAGCAGTGTTTACGTGCAGATCCGCCTCTGTCTACCTCGGTCAGCTGCACAGATGTGGGCTGTGGTAGCTCAGTGGTCAGTGGTTACATCAGGAAGGGCATCTAGCATAAAATCAATTGCCAAATCTTCATGCAAGTTTGCTTGATGTGGCAACTCCTGGAGAAGGGAGCAGTTCAGCTGGAACAAAAGAACAGTATCTGATGGGACACTCAAAGTGGGCCAATTTTTTAATTTTTTTTTCCAGACTAGTGAATTTCTGCTTATCTTTACTTCTGAGAGCTTTAACCTTTCTAAAAACAATACCAAAAATGTCTAAAATTGTTTTTAATATATCCAGTCCTTTCACAGAAATGTGGCTAAATTAATTAATTTCTTGCGAAATGCGTCTCCGCTTCTAATTTGAACCACTTTTACAGCGTTTTGTTGACCAAATTTCAACTTTTCTGAGATGAGTTGCTGTCATAAAATTACAAATTACCTTATAATTTTTTTCTAAAACAAGGTACAATTCATTAGTTTAAAATTTTAATATGTTTACTATGGTACAATGTGAATGAAACATGGGCTTTTGAGATGCTCACATAATTGCATGTTGTTCTTACTTGCATATTGCACAACTTCCAACATTTTTAGAATTGGGGTCATATGGTGTTGCACCCCAAAATCTAAGATACCATTTCCACTTTGATTTAGCTCTAGTCTTGCTGTAATAAATATAATTAATCCTAGAATATCTACATTTTAAATGGTAGATGGACCATTTTATGCAATTATCTGCTTGTCTTCTTGACCATCACACCCACCCACACACACACACACACACACACACACATCAGTTGACAGATGGAAGTCAGTGTTTGGTTCAGTGTCTTGCCCAAGGACATTTTGACATGTAGGGTGGAGAAGCAGAAATTGAATTGCCAACTTCCTCATTGGTAAATGGCCTCTCTTCCTCCTGAGCCAAAGCTGGTTCACTGATCTATTGTTTATTCTGTGCTTTTTATTTTTTTGTCACAGCCACTCTGACAGGAGGATGAAAGCGACTTTCTTTGTTTTGATTAATTAAACTAGCCTTGGCGTTGGCTGCTGTCGCGTTGTGTTCTTATGTGGTAGCACATTAGCACCTGTGACAGTTCCATTTCTGGAGGTTTCACTCCAGAACAAAAGTGGAAGTAGATCTTTGTTTTGCTAGGTTGTACCCTTTTGTACTGATGGGAGCAGTAATGCTGGCAGACCTGTGACAACTCTGTAATTTATGTCTCATGGTAAATAAAATACTAACATGTTAGACTGTCAAATTTATTTCACACACAAAAATCTAACTTTCATTTTCTGAGACATCTGCTGTTGGTTAACATTAGAACCTTCAGTATAAAATTAGTGCCTTAAATCTCATTTTCTGCCTAAACCTGATCATCCAATCAAATGAAGCTAAATATTTCTGGCCAATAAAAAGCACAGATGAATGTGTTGCATTAGTGTCTTTATTTGGACAATATTCTGCTGCTGTCAAAGCTGTAGAGGGTTTAATTGTAGGCATGGGAAAAATATTAGTTTACGCCTTTAACTGTATTTAGCATGCAATAATCTAAATGATATGATGTCTAAATAGTGGTGGCGCAGAGGTTAAGAAGGTGAGCTTGTGATCGGAAGATCGCCGTTCAAGCCCGGTACCGACAACATCAAGAATGTGGGTGGGATAGGTGAAGCAGTCACACCTGTATCCACCCTCATCTGCCCCACTCTGGGCCCTTGAGCATGGCCCTTAACCCACACCATCTGCTCCTCCGGGCACCCTAGATGTCGGCTTTCTGCTCCACACAGAGGGCTGTGGTAGCTCGGTGGTCTGTGGTTGTGTCAGGAAGGGCATCCGACGTAAAAACAATTGCCAAGTCTTCGTGCGACTAGTTCGCTATGGTGACCCCTAACGCAGGGAGAAGCCGAAAGAAGAAGAAAAAATTATACAATAAATAACTAACTTTTTTATAGAGCACATTTAAAACAGAAGCTGTTACCAAAGAGCTTAACAAACACCAATGAAATTAAAATTAATGGAAAATATAACACACTAACGATAATACTAAAAAAATAATTAAAACAATTAAATAAATTAAAAAAAAAAAAACATATGAACACAGAACAAAAAATACTAAATCAGAAAATACTAAATCATCTCACATTGTGTGAAATGCCAGAGAAAACAGATGTGCTTTAGCAGAGATTTGAACACAGGAAAGGAGGTGGCCTGCCTAATGTTGGGGGAGCAGGTTGTTCCAAAGTTTGGGGCCTATGACTGAAAATGCCCTGTCTCCTCTGAGCTTCAGTCTTGTTTTAGGAACAGCCAAAATCAACTGATCAGTTGACCTCAGGGCCCGAGAGGGAACATATGGTTCCAGATGCTCAGAGATGTAAAAGGGTGCAAGGCCATTTAGGCACTTATAGGTCAACAGGAGAATTTTAAAATCTATATTATCCAGTGAAGGGAGAACAGAACTGGTGTTATATGCTCAAACATTTTGTGCTGCGGTTAAGAGTCAGGCAGCAGCATTCTGGACGAGCTGCAGACACGAGATGGAGGCCTGGCTGACCCCAGCATTGAGTGCATTACACTAACTCTTCCCAAGAGACTTCCAGACTTGTAGTATAGGATACATTTAAGGCCTACATCAGAGGCCAGATCACTGCCTACTCAGAAAAAATAAAATTGAAAACAAAATAACTTAATGCAACAAATCAAAGAGATCGACGTAAAATGTGCACATAATCAATGTCCGGAACTTTTTAATTCAATTCAGTTCACTTCAATTCAGTTGATTTATATAGCACTATATCATAACGAAGTTGTCTCAGGGCACTTTACAGGAGCATTCACATACACAGAAAAGCCAATTAGTAAAGTTCTCTATCTAAGGAATCAATCAAGTACATGTAATCCTATTTAAAGTTTAAATGAACCATTTAGTGAGTTTTCATTACTTTCCTCTTGTTACTAATGGAGTGGATACAAAATAATGATGAGTTAAAACAAATTCTGTATTCATCACAACGATCAAGTTGTAATTGATAATGTCTGTAAAGTGATCAAACTGACAACTTGTAGTTTTTCTTTCTTTTTATTTTTTTTTTATGAACCAGCAGCTAAATTGAAAAGGACCAACCACTCTTCACAATTCAGTTTTTAAGCAAATGTGTAAGTTCTAATCTTTATATAACTGACATTCATTTAAGTTTAGTAATTTAATTGTTAAAGCTTGTTTATTGATGTAATGGCCATAAAAAGTTTATGATGACCTTCAGCTCTGAGATTTAAAGTGTTTGCCCCAAAACACAGCTATATTTAGAAACAATCTGATCATGACGTCAAACGTCAGTCTTAATTAGCAGAATTTGATCTCGTTACTGATGCAGTTACTTATTACTACTTTTTAATTTGTTTCTAACGTTTTACATTCTTTATTTTATGATATTGTAACAGAAGATTCTTATTCTTGTGGTTTGGGTCAGTTTTTACTTGATGCAGTTTTTGTTTTTCTTTAGACTCCAGCCGAGTGTTTGGCTTCTGAGTTTGAATTCTGTTTTCTTTCTAAGTTTCAGATTTTATTTGTCATTTTGGACAAATATCACTTTGTAACTTCTCAGCTTCTGCTTCAAAAATGCAAAATCACCTCAATTTCAAGAAGTGAATCATCATTTTGTCATTTAACAGTGAGCTTGGATTAATCTTAACTGTGGTCTACCTTGTTGTCATGCTGATTGTTGTTTTTGGCTCGTGGGGGAGATGGATCACTCAGGGCAAATGCTGAAAGGTTTTCTGTATTTTACTGTTTAGCTCACTGGAGAATGCAGAGTGCGTTTGATAATTTGACATGTGGATGAATTTGCTGCTGCAGCAGCCTCTGAGTCTCACGCAGACGGTGAAACTGGTAGTCTTGAGTCCCGGTTTTTCAGGTTTAACCGGTTCTATCGGTCCCAGAGTAGATTTGTCTTCGCTGCACACACAAACACATGCACACACACTGAATCTTGTGTCATCATCACCCTCTTCCACTCCATCAACCCCTGTTTATTTCTCCGTTTCCATTAAAGCCCATGTTGAGTAACTTCACACACGTCCGGCCCGACTCCAGCAGCACGGACTCCCCTGAACTGAGTCAGTGTTAAACACACATGCAGGTTTGGTGTTGGTCTCCATCATGCATGAATTGCACAACTCGAGTAATGTTTACAATTTGTCATTTGGAAAGAATGTGTTGACAGTGACAGAGACATTTACACGGACTTTCTTAAAAAAAAAAAAAAAAGACTCAAATTTAAATTTCTCAGCCTGTAGATCAGAGTTTATTACAGATTTTTCAACCACTCTGGTATACCAGTACCTGCTGCAGGTATATTTTACTCAGTTCGAGGTTAGTTTCTTATGCTACACAGTAGTTTTAGACCAGCTCATGTTTTTTTCTTCCTATAGTCCACCACCAAATGCAAAAGGGCGATTATTTTTGCCTATGTGTGCATGTTTGTTTGTACTGTTGGCAACCAACAAGAACACACTAAATGGCATTTTAGAAACACAGGAGCGTTTCCACAAACCATGCTCTGTATTGGGTCATCCACAAAAGCAGTTTAAAGTTCTATCAGACCTTCCATCAGAAGCTGTATGTGAACACTGTGCAGAACCGCTGCTGTCTTTTCTGGACTACAGCTCATTTAGAATGGACTGGGACAAAGTGGGAAAATGTTCTGTGGTCAAACGGATCTGAATCTGAAAGTGTTTTTGGAAACGACAAGCGCCACGTCCTCTGTGCTAAAGAGGAGAGGGACCACCCAGCCTTTTGTCAGCATGCAGTTTGAAAAGCCTACCTCTCCATTGGTATGGGGGTGCATTAGTGCTTCTGGCACAGGCAGCTTACCGGTACACATCTGCAAAGGCCCCATCAGTATAGAAAAATATCTCCAGGTTTTATAACATTTGCTCCTGTTCAGATGTCTCTTTCAGCGATGGCCTTGCATATTTCAGCAAGCCGATGCTAAACTGTATAAAAAAATTGTTTTGTTGTCCTGGAACATTAAAGAACTGGAAGTGTGTTTTTAAAAGATGGTATCAATGCTTTTGATAACAGCACTGTTTTGTTGTGACTTTTCCAGTTCTGAAGGGATGAACTGGGAGGAGCTGACATCCTTGCTGTGTCCATGCACTCCTCAGGGTGTCCCCCATGGGACACGGGGTTTGTCCACATTTGTCCTAATCCCCATGTGGTGTGAGTGGTGGGGAGATTCAGCCGTGGGGAAATCCTGTTGGGCCACTATGTGAACAATAGGTGCAGGTCTGACGGTATGTGTGGCTAAAAGCAGGCAGCGTAGAAGTGAGCACTGCTATCTGTCATTTATCTTGTTTGTGAGCTCAGCCTTGACACACGGTCAGATGATCTTCCTGCTGATGTCATCGTTACCCCCTTTGATTAGCAGAGAAATGCTGCGAGACAAATGAATGTGGACTTGCTGTTAGACTTTTTTAATTCGTGCCCATTGAACCTGACCTGATTAATGTTTATGAGTTCTATTAATGTGTGCGTAAAAATGGCTGTTCTGTTAAATCTACCACATGGGTGTGTTTGTGTGATTTACAGTCTCCTTCAGGAACTATAACCTATTCAGAGATCTTGAATCCTCCTTGGTGAACTTTCGGCTCGTTCTTTCCACATTTATTCTGCACTGCTGGGTATCAGCTGCTGTCACACCCTCATCTGAACGTGCAAACAAACACAAACTCACAGCTGTCATTAGGTTTTACACCACTGCACGACCTTTATCCTCAATGTCACTATCCTCAGTTTCCTCTTAAAGTCATGCAACACTTACTGTAATAGAAAATGAATGCAGGATTAAACTCATTATTTATTTTGATGCAGATATGTCTTAGCTTCATAAAACAGAGATAAAATGAAACTGATTAACTCTAACATCAAAATTTTATATCATTGTTTTTAATTTGTTTATTCCCAAAGCCTTAGTCCAGTCAGAAAATCTGTGAAATTCCTCTATTTTATAATCCCACTCTGCTGTGCTTATTGGCGTGAGTGAGAACTTAAAACGCTTTATTTAGAAAGAGTAAAATACAAACCGGATTCCAAAGAAGTTGGGACACTAAACAAATTGTGAATAAAAACTGAATGCAATGATGTGGAGATGCCAACATCTAATATTTTATTC
>JAVCKU010000001.1:6527754-6538569 GCA_032273985.1 Hypsolebias coamazonicus
TCGTCAGACAGGCCCCCTCCCTCTTGGTTTTCAAATCCCGTTTAAAGACCCACTGCTATTCTGTTGCTTTCAACACCAATGATCTGTGTTTGGTCGTTATATTTATTATCTGCAATGATTTTATGTCTATATTCTGTTTTTTTTTTTGGTACTTCATTTTGTATGTTGCCTATGTGTTGCCAGTTGTTTGTTTGTACAGCACTTTGGTTGGCCTTATCACTGTTTTAAGTGCTCTATAAATAAAATGGTATGGTATGGTATGTATAAATGTGTATGGTGTCTGAAGGAAAGGCGGGATTTTGGGTGCGCTGACAGTCTCGCGACACTTCGGCTTCATGCACTGTTGCCAAATATACTCTAATAATCGTATTTATACGATAGTTTAAGATTAGACAGATACTGTAGTTTTAAAACGCACAAATACACGACGAACGCAAACTGCTTTTAAACGCAAAAACACTCACATATTCTCAAAATGTCCGCGTGCCCGTCAATGCTCATCCCCCCGCCCTATTTAATAAAAATTACACCCTCGCTCATCACATGTGATATGCGTTTTAAGCGACATCAAAATAGTTCGTGATTTCCTATTTGGCAACCGTGGACGGTACAGCGAAGCTCTGTAGCTGTAGATGCGTCAAATGCGTCGTCTCCAACGCCTAAAACAACAAAGGATGGTGGACAAGTGTGGTTTCTAAATCATTCTGGGATTTATACCCTCACTTATTTCAGAGTTTAACGCATTGCCTAAGTAGAAGTTGCACGTGAGAAGGGACGTTTTACCGGAAATGGACGGTAAGACATGAAGCTATAAAGTGATGCTTAAACACACACGCTAGCTAACATCATCTTGAACATTGCTAATAACTCTGTGACTTAAAATAACTTTAAGCAGCTTACATGCACCTGGCTCGAATGGGTGAATTAGTATGGAGAGTCCAGGCTTCTGGTTCTGGTGGTCACTGCTGAACAGCTCAGACTCAAACATGTCTCGTGCTGAACAGTTGGCTAACAACAGGCTAGTTTTAGATCACATCTGTGCGATAAAGTTAATTGAAACACTCCTCAATGAGAAGCTTCTCCTCTTTGAGTTGACAGGTTTTTAGTCTTTACGTCACAAAAAAAAAAAAAAAAAAATCAATCAATCAGACTAACGATTCCTAAAACACCTGACTTGCATTGATACATTATTGAGTACTGTATTGGAAATAAGCGACAGGTCTTTTTGATTTCTGACTTCAGTCTTAACATGTGTTGTTTTCTCTACAGGACCAGGCAGAAACTGATCTCTTCAGTGAAATAGCTGCTTTCCAAATATCAAAATGGTAAGGTTTTTGTTTTTACTAGCACCCAAGATCTAATATTAAAAGTATTTTTAATTATTACACACTTTTTCCTCTGTTAATCTTTACAGATTCGAATTGCGGCTCTCAATGCTGCTTCGGCCGCTGCAGACGAGTCCCATGACCCGTTGAGAAGTAACAAGAGCCAGACTAAAGAGGCCCAAGTACAGACTATATGCAGATGATAATGCCATGGAGTCAGCCTCTGCCTGGCATGGTCTTTCATTGTTGTTTCTTTTTGTAGGAAGCTGAGGCGTTTGCTTTATATCACAAAGCTTTGGATCTTCAAAAGCACGACAAGTTTGAAGAGTCTGCCAAAGCCTATCATGAGCTTCTCAAAACTCCACTGCTCAAAGAGGTAAATCGTTTTAGTTTATAGATCCATTCATGTTGTGAAATGACAGTCGTGCTTTCACAAATACTTCATCTCATCATGGACAAGAAAATTTAGGTGTTGTGGACTGTGTACTAATGTTCTGCTTTTAAATCAAACAGTATGTTTCATAGTCGGTGGATGAGACTCAAGTTCCTTTAATTACAGATTTAAAAAAATAAACTATAAAATACAGTAGTCCCCATCAAGACTTTAAGGTGTTTTTTCATTGTCAGTTTTGTTACATTATTAATTAATATTAGTGTTATTATTACTCATAGGCATGTGCTGCAATGAAAGTTTGCCAATCTATCTACAGTATTTTAAATACCACTGTTATTCAGTATCATGGAATAAATCTATAAATTAACATTGCAAACATATGAATGAAATAATATTCAAATAATCATTCACGTAAATGATCATTTACTCAGTATTTCAGTGATGATCCTCATAAGACACAGTGTTAACTACTATTTATTTAAATCAACAAACACACACTCCATTAAACAGCGCCAGTGAGTTTTGCCTCCTACATTTAAAGTTTGTGGCTATAATATAAGATTTTAGTTTCATGGGACTTTCCCACAGACTTGTACATGCAATCTTTTATAGTTTTGAACTGCAGTGGTGTTGATGTTAAATCTAATAAATCTTGGTGTGTTCAGGCGTTGCCTTCAGAGGATCAGAGAGAGGGTCTCAAGCATCCTGGCCTCATGCTGAAATATTCAACTTTCAAAAACCTGGCCAGCATGTCGGCATCGCAGGACGACTTGGAGACTGCAATGGAGTTTTATTTGGAGGTCAAAGCATAACGTTGCTGCTTTGTACATTATTTTAATGGCTGTGATTATAACTACTCAGTCATATATACATTTTTTTGTTTTGTTTACTCTTCTCAGGCTGTCATGTTGGATTCCACCGATGTGAACTTGTGGTACAAAATTGGTCAGGTAGCTGTGCGTCTGGTGCGCATCCCTCTTGCTCGTCATGCGTTTGAGGAGGGACTAAACTGTAACCCGGACCACTGGCCATGCCTGGACAACCTCATAACTATTCTGTACACACTAAGCGACTACACTTGTGCGTAACATATCATCATAAACTCAATGCCTCGCTCCTTAATGACTCGAGTACTGAAGAAACTCTCTTCTGCTTTTCCCAGGCTGTTTGTACTTTATTGCCAAAGCCCTCGAAAAGGACCACCTTTACACTAAAGGCCTGGTGTTGAAGGAAAAGATCTTTAAAGAGCAGCCTTGTTTAAAGCAAGACACGATGCAGATGTTCTCAAAATGGTGAAGCCAGCTCACGTCTTGGTGTTTTTAATGAAGCTGTAGCTTTAGACCTTCAGGCCACTGAAAACCCTCTTGTGTTGGATGTGAATGATTTGCAGCGATATGTCGATTCACTATGTGGAAGTGGAGGAAGAGGAGCGCAGATCCTTTGTGGAGGAGGCTCTGGAGATGAGGAGGCGCAGGCAGGCTCTTTCTCATTGTGAACCCAAACCCGACCTCGTTCTGATTGAACCGATTCGCTGCTTCTCGTGAGTTCTTGTTCAGTTTTGGTTATTTAAATACTACCAACGTTTGGCTTATAACTTTATTATAAAGCAAAGTAAAGCAGAAATATATATATATTTTTTTTATCTGTTCTTTACATAGAACAAAGTCGCCTTTTTCCTCCACAATATTTAATCTATAAATGAGACTCTGCTCATTCTTAGATGGAGACATGTTGGTGAAAGCCTTCTTGCCATGTACAAACACCAGACCATGTGCGAACCACCACGACCAAGTCTGGGCTGCAGAATTGACTTGTCCGAGTACCGTGACCCCAACTTCCTCCAGAACCTCCCCCAACCGAGTAGCCCGGTCAGTGTGGGTCAGGCTCCTATGCTGAGCAGCCCCAGTTCATCCCTGCCGCCTGTAACCTTCTCTGAGTTAGCAGTGCTCCCTCCGTCGGCTTCTCAACCTCAAGTCATAGCGAGCCAGACGACTGTGGAGGTCACCACTTCTGCCCCTCCAGCTGGTCAGTTGTTCATAAAGTGAAATTTATATTTTTCTTGCCCAAATAATTCCATTATCAAACTGAAAATGTTGCTATTCTGTTGTTGATCTAAGATTATTTATGTTTTTAATATTACGTTTACAGTAACAGGAATGGAGATTTCTTTGTCAGACAAAGCAAAGAAAGCTCCAAAAAGGAAACGCGTGGTGGAGGAAAGTGGGGAGACGGCCAAGCGTCGCTCGGCACGCGTCCGAAACACGAAATCCAAGAAGGAGGAGAAGATAGATTTCCAGGAACTGCTTTTTAAATACCTACCTCCTAGGTGCCTTGAACTAAACCTAACACACAGCTTGAATCTGAAACGTGTCCCTTTCTGTTTTATTTTATTTTGTACTATTTGCTTGTTTGTTTTAGGTTAAAGAAGTTTGATCCTGATAATGATGATGAGAGCCTGGGCAATTATGAGACGCAGTGTGAGGGGAAGGAAGATCTTCAGCCTCCACATGGGAGTTGTTTACCACTTGACTCAGTCGAATACATGGAGTCTGGTCTGTAATCTGTTCTCTGTGTATTTACAACACAGTGTTATTCTGCGCTGGCATGTATGGAGTGATAAACTTTGCTTCTTCTTTAGAGCAACAGGATGTCCACAACTTCTTACTCAGTAACATGACCAATGGTGGTATACTGGATCTGATGCTGCGCTATCTGAAAGCAGTTGGTCAGAAGTTTATGAAAGCGTGGCCTCGAGGGTTGACTGCTGTGGTGTTGGAGGTCTATCAAACCTGGAGGAAGCACAGCGGGGGTCTGCCCAACCCTCTTCTCAGGGACTGCAGTAACCAACACATCCGGGTAAATGCAGGAAAAGAGCTTTAGTTTTATGAATGATTTAACTTCATTCAGACTGAGACGTTTGCTCTCCTGTAAGACCAGCAGGTTGACTCTGAATTAAGACACGCAAATCCAAACTAATATGCCATGACTGAAAAACTGTGCAAAATCATGCATAGCTTTTTACAAATATTGACTTCTAATCAACATGCAGCATGTCTGGAGGTAAAGTTTAATGTTGTGGCAAAGTTAAGAATCTGATTGTTGTGTCTGCTCTAGCATTGCTAAATCCAGTTTATAAAGTACGTTAAAGGGATACGTTCAATCTTTTGAAGTGAAATTTTGTTGGAATTATATGAACAACTCTCTTACCTGTTGTAGGTCTCTTTTCACACTTTCTAAAATAGATGATGTAAATGCTATTTTATAAACCTGCAGTCAGGATAACGTTACATGATTCACTCGACAGACCTGTTGATATTTCTGTTGGACGTTCTCTGGGCTGCATCTCAAGTGCTACAGCTTCGGTTTGCTACTGCTAATAACAACAAAAACCTCTGTAAAAAATAGTAGTAAAATGTCTGAACTGTCCCATTCAGCCAGTTTCAGTGCATGAAAGGCAGTGTTTCATATCAACTCTGAAAAAAGGGAAAACATTTACAAAGTGCATATGTCTAGTCTCCAAAGGTTGTTGTTGGTTTTATTTGTTAATTTTTTTGAATTATAGTAATTCGTTGTTAACTTTACTTTGTAAAATTTAATAGAACTTTTATTTTTTATTTTCCGTTTCCTTTCTTAAATTGAACCTGGGGGTAAAACTGCTGGTCAGAGTGCTTGATGACAACATAAACATTATTATTATTACCGGTATTGTTTTGTTTTTACCAAACTGACCTCCTCTGTGGTCTTTTATTTATGTATTATTTATTTATTTATTTTACTGGGTCTGCAGGAAATGTTGTCAATGAGCTTGGCCTGCATGGAGCTGCAGTTGGAGCAATGGTTACACAACAAAGGGAAGATTGGTAAGTTTATGTTCTCACTGACATCATGTTGGATAAATAGTTATTAATACAACTTGGTTGAATTACAATATCTTAAATATTTTGTTATTTGTGCGTTTCTTGACATCTTCTGAACAAAACAAGCAAACTTTTAACTAAATCAAAGTGTTAGGAATACCATTTTTGTTTATTTTTCTTTGCAAAAATTGTACCTACTCTAAAAGGCACTTTTGTGCCTAAAAGGCACTTAAGGACAAATTTGAACGTCATAATTAGGATAAATATAATTTGTTGCATGTGATGGAAGAGAGCCCATTAATGAGAATTTAACCTTTAAATCAGTGGAAAAGTTAATGTTTTCACAGTTTATGTGTCCCATTCATTTACCTAGCACGTATTTAATTAAATTCTGAAACAAATTAATCTCGTAAACATTTGCCTCATCCAGCTCAGTTTGCGATTTGGTGACATAAGTTATTTTTACTATAAAACAGTGTTCAATAACTTGTTTATTTCTTGTCTAGTTACTCTGAGGAGAAGTTTAGTGGGTCCAAGCAGCGATGCAACCGACTCTGAGTTTCTTGGGCAGCACTTCCAGAGGGATCTGTTAATCTTGGCCCTCGGTTCTTCACAAAGAGATCTGTTTGAGGATGACTGGCTGGACGTCATGGTACGTGTCTATTGGCTAAAGGCACGATTCTTGGCGCTGCAGGTAAAGTTGACATTTTCTGGTTTCTTGTCTGAGACTTTTTCACACAGCTCAGCCTGATGTAACGTTTAAGCTCGTACTTCTTGTCTTCTGACAGGGAGACATGGAGTTGGCCCTTGAGAGTTACGATGTATGTATAGGCCTGTTGCAGAGCAAACCAAAAACCCCTGACGGGAAACATTACACAATCAACCTGCCTAACCTGCGTGTGGATGCAGCCATTTCTGTGGAGGAGGTCAGGAAATACTTTTTTCTATTACCACTAATTTTCTGTTTGTTGTCAATTCTTTAAAATACAGTAACATAACTTTTCAAAGGACATGTTTTTGGCTTTCATTTTCATCGTTTCCTTTGTGTCTTTGGGCAGATTGACAAGAGACTGAAGTCGCTGGAGCGTTGTCAGTCTTTAGAGGAGATCCAGCGTCTCTTTGAGTCTGCAGACTTTGAGTCTGTTGTGCGCCTTCTGCACCCCACTGTTAATTACAGAAACAGGAACAAATCCCTGGAGTTTGTGAGCTCAGCACCAGAGCGTCCGGCGCAGCTCATGCTACTGCAGGTTTGAAATAAAAACAACATTTTCCACCTCAGAAACAAGTGGGCAGATTTCAAAATGACCCAGTAGACTTGACAACACAGAAACTGTGCTCCCTTTGTTGGTATAAGAAAAGAAAAATGTTGTTTTTCAACAATTTGGGAATCCTGTAAACATTTGATTCGTGTTTTGGCTGTAGAAAAGAATAAATCTTATGTCCTCTCTGTCCTAGAGCTCCCTGTTGAAGCTGCAGGACTTCCAGCAGTGTTTCGAGTGCAGCGAGCTGGCGTTGAACGAAGCCTTGCAACAACTGAACTCCGCTCCAAACGGCTCTTCCCCAAGTAAGGAGGAGTGGGTCAGCACCATCGGAAAGCTCCTGGATGGCATCGAGTTCTGCTTCGCCAAGGAGTCTCAGCTTCTAAGCAATGTCCCTCACTTCTCTAGCGTGGCCCGACTGACAAACAACCTGATTCAGGTGTGAAGGGAGAGGACGGAGACACTGGCTGCAATGAAATGCAGTGAAAGTGAAGCACCAAAAATAATTTTAATTCTAATTTTTTTTCTTTTTTCAGCTGATAGACCTCAGCATGAGTACTTCAGATGATCCAAAGGAGCCTTATTTCTTCTCAGTTCTTCCTTGGATTATCGTGTATCGCGTCATCAAACACGAGGAGGCTGCTTTTGGCTGTATGGTTCGACAGCGCATGTCTTTAGATGATGATGAAGGTATGCTGACCTAAAATTTTAATGCTTTGCCGCGTGTTTCCTTTTAGTGACACTGAGGTGTGATTTTTCAGATGAGTCAGACACGTCCATGATTCCCTCCTCTCTGATGATCCTGAACACAGCCCACGAGTATCTGGGACGTCGTTCTATATGCTGCAGCTCGGACGGCGCCCTCCTCAAATTCTTTGTAATCTTTTTGTTAACATTGTTTTTGTCCAGTATAAAAATAAAACCCAAGCACTGAAGTAACTTTTCTCTGCTTTGTGCATTTTGTTTTGTGCAGATTGGCGTTTTGGAAAAAGAATTTGCTGCTATAACCAACAGTGACTCTCCTCCATATAAAGAAGAGTTGGAAATGGCTTTGGAGCAATGTTTTTTCTGTTTGTATGCCTACCCCAGCAAGAAGAGCAAGGCCCGTTACCTGGAGGACCACTCTTCTCCACAGGTCGTACCTTTTAGAATATGATTTAATGCATGTGATGAAAAGGAGGCTACTAATGAGAAGTTAATCTTTTATTCAATGGAAAAGTTCATGTTTTCACAGTTTATGTCCCATTTACCTCATTACATTGTGAAACAAAACAACAACTAATGTAGCAGCACTGTTATACAGATAATTGCCAAATTGTGATGAAGAGGTGGTTCAAAGCTTTGACTCATTGGTGTTTCTCGATGGTATTGCCAAACTTATATAAGAGGGATGCATGAACAGGAGCAGACTGCTGATGACGCAAACATGAGCCCACACTGACCCTCACAACCAGAAACACTCCACCATGTCCATTATCGTTGTTTTGTTGGTGAGGTGTGCTTGGTGGGTGTCAACAAAATAAACTGAAGTCGTGAAATGACATCGGAGGAAAAATCCCATGTAAACATATTTATTTAAGCCACAAACAACATACTTGGAGGACTCACCTGTTGTTTGTTATTGTGCAGATTGTTATCATTTAAATTTTCATGGAGTATATTTACCTTTTATGTGAGTTTTAAAAAACATAAGAACTAGAGTGTTTCATAGCAGCAGGTAACTTCATGCTTTGTTTTTGTAATGCTTCTGTCGAACCACTAGGGGGAGTCGTTGCTTTTAGATCGCCTGGATTCTGGGTGTAGTTTTGTCATACCACATTACAGAAGAACTCCAAAACTTTTATTGCTGACAAACTAATCACTTTGATGGATTTTTTTAAATTATTTTTCTGTGGACCTGCTCTGTTTTTCAGGTGGAGCTCCTGTGGAGCGATGCCCTCTTCATGTTTCGATACTTTAAGCCCAAGTCACTGCCTGAGTTTGACAGCTATAAGACGAGCACAGTTTCTGCAGAACTGGCCAACCTGCTGAGGAGGTTTGCTACCATTGCCCCCTCAAGGGACACCCCCATCCTCACTATGGATGAAGTGGCAGCCTATGTCGAGGGCGCGACAGAAAAGGTTAGAGGGAAAGAGCTGAATGAAGATCACTGAAGAGAATCGCACCCTTCTAAAACTGCATGTGTTTTTGTCTGTGTGTGCTTGTTTGTCTGTTAGCAAAATAACCCATGAACCAGACAATGAATTTTAATGAAACTCTGAAAATAATCTTTGGGTGCTGATCTGCAACTGATTAACTTTTGGAGTCAGTCCAGTTTAAGGTGACCACCACCATTAATCAGTCTTAGTAAAGAAAATAACAGCTGTAACTCAGTCACCTTTACATTAGTTGAAGTAAATTTGATGCAGTAGCTGATGACCTCTGTAACATGTGATCTGTGCGTGGAAGATGCTTGTTTTAAACTGTTGGAGTCAATCCTGATTGTTAAAATATCTGATGAATCAGAGGATTGGTTTTAATGAAACTCTCAGAATCTATTCTTTGGATAAAGTTACACACTCTCTGACAAATCTCATCAGCTCCTGGTTTAAACTTTGTCAAACAAGGCAGCAGGCGATGAACATTCGTTCAGAATTTTTTTAAACATCGTCTTTGCTTTAACACCATTACTAAAGTAAATCCACATCAGTTGTCAATTCAGCTTCAACTTTGATGTTTTTCAGGCCCCCAGCCTCCCTGCGGACAGTGCCCCCTCACCTCCAGTCATCAATGAGATGTACTACCTGCTGGCTGATTATCATTTCAAGAACAAAGAGCAGTCCAAAGCCATCAAGTTCTACATGCATGACATCTGCGAGTGTCCCGACAGGTAGATCATTTCTCCTCACTCCTGTCAGTATCTGCAAAATACTCATCTTTTTACTTCAGCTTGTTGTTTTGTATTTCATAAAAATATTCCGAGTGCACTAACTTTTTTTTTTCTTTTTTCTAAATGATCCCGTCTTAGATTTGACTCCTGGGCAGGTATGGCTTTAGCCAGAGCCAGTCGCATCCAAGAAAAGCTCAATTCCAACGAGCTGAAAAGCGATGTGCCCATATGGAAGCACTCCCAAGCCGTGCTCAACTGCTTCAAGAGAGCCTTGGAAATAGACGGCTCCAACCTGTCCCTGTGGATCGAGTATGGGACCATATCGTACGCGCTGCACTCATTCGCCTCCCGACAGCTCAAACAGTGGCGAAATGAGCTCCCTGCAGAGGTGGTTAAACAGGTGAGACACGCGTGGCTCGTTTGTTTCAAACGACGGCTTCTGTTGAGTCAAGTCTCGCTTCAGATTTGAGAGTTGTTCAATTTGTCGACTTGAGATAAACTACACAAAGTTCTTGTGTGCGTTTGTGTTGTTTCAGATGGAGGAAAGGAGAGACTCCATGCTGGAGACAGCCTTTCAGTGTTTCCAGGGTGCCTCTCGCTGTGAGGGCGACAGTGATGAAGAGGAGTGGCTCATCCACTACATGCTGGCTAAGATAGCAGAGAAACGCAACAAGCCCCCTGTGGATTATCTGCAGCTTTACACAGAGGTGAAAAACCATTTCTTATCATTCTTTTTGATTCTAGCTGTAGCTGGTCAGGGTTTCTTAATGTCTCCTCGCACTTACTGTGATATGAGAACCATTTCATTCTGCAGGAATATGAGCTAATAAACCTGACCCGTACAATCAGCATCATCTCTTAGGGCTTTTTTCCCTCTTTTTGGAGTTGTTGCATAAAACTAGGGATGTGCGATATGGCATAAAATTCATATCACAATATGTATTGTGATGGGTGGCGGTAACAATATGTATCACGATATGTTTTTGGTATAAAACTTTCAATAGGAATTCAAAAAATAAAAAGCATAGGATGTACTTTTGCCATCATTTATTTTGAAAACTGCTAAACCACAAAATAATCTCAATCAAGAAAATTCCACTACTAGGTCCAG
>JAVCKU010000001.1:6622543-6632612 GCA_032273985.1 Hypsolebias coamazonicus
CACACACACACACACACACACACACACACACACACACACACACACACACACACACACACACACACACACACAAATATAATCCATTCTGTGCACCAATACACAATCTCAACTTATTGATTCACACATTTGTCCAAATGTGCACATTTTCTCTGACAGCAACACCAACATGCAGGTGTTGAGGCAAACAGGCTCGAACAAAAAGACCAAACAAACCAGAAAACCTGCGACGAATCAGAAAGGAGCTGCAGATTGGGTTCTGGCATCCACACCAAATTGTCCAGTAACTCTGAATCCTGAAGGTCAGAGAGTAAAAGTCTCTAACATCCCTCGGACCAGGAGGCTGTGCTGCTCAGCAGGTGAGAATCCAGCAAAGTGCACCTCTTCTTTCACATTTGTTGTGTGTGCAGGATGAAATATGCAGAGGCTCGTTTTCCACAACTACGTTCTTACAGTCAGTGAGGATCGAGGGGTTCTTCAACTGAGCCTTCGTGCAATATTACAGAAAACAATTGTCCATTTGAAAATATATAGTAACCATATGAGAGATGAGCCGTGTTTGTAGAAAACTTTTGTAAATGGATCACAGATAAACTGGTTTATTAATGTTGGATATTACCACAAAGATACATCTGGGGCAAATAAATCTTATGATTTATGAAATTTGATGTCTTTTTAAAAAAAGCAGAGCTAATTTACTGAAGTCACAACAAAATGTATACACTGTGATTAATTTTTCAATATAAATTCATGAAAATGAAGCTATTTTTTTATTTACAAATTTTTTTTTTAAACATTTGCATTAACTAAGCATGGACAGTTTTTATTGGTTTGGATAGTGCTACTGAAACGAGCTGCTACCACAATCGTTATAATGAACTGGAAACACTCTAATAAAAATTAAAAGACCTCCCGAAACTGTTCACACAAGCTACTATTAATAAAACAAAACATTTATCAAGTGTAGTGGTAAACAAAAAAAACACAATATCCATATTTAGTGTGAGGATTTGCCAAAGAGACATCCATCCATCCATCCATCCATCCATCCATCCATCTATCCATCCTTCCATCCATCCATCATTCATCAATCCATCCATCCTTCCATTCATCCTTCCATCATCCATCCATCCATCCATCCATCCATCTATCCATCCTTCCATCCATCCATCCTTCCATTCATCCATCCATCCATCCACCCTTCATCCTTCCATCATCCATCCATCCATCCATCCATCATCTTTCATCCATCCATCAATCCATCATCCATCCATCCTTCCATCCATCCATCGATCCATCCATCCATTCATCCTTTCATCATCCATCCATCCATCCATCTGTCATCCATCCATCTGTCATCCATCCATCTTTCCTTTCATCCATCTATCCTTCCATCCATCCATCCTTCCATTCATCCATCCATCCACCTATCATCCTTCATCCATCCATCCTTCCATTCATCCTTCCATCCATCCATCCATCCATCCTTCCATCCATCCATCCTTCCATTCATCCATCCATCCACCTTTCATCCTTCCATCATACATCCATCCATCATCTTTCATCCATCCTTCAATCCATCATCCATCCATCCATCCATCCTTCCATCCATACATCCATCCATTCATCCTTTCATCATCCTTCCATCCATCCATCCATCTGTCATCCATCCATCCATCCATCTGTCATCCATCCAGCCATCTATCATCCAGCCAGCCAGCCAGCCAGCCAGCAGGTTCAGGGGGGCTGGAGATGAAATTGGTTGTGTATCTGATGAAAGATGGCTGAGCTTATCAGAGGCAGGATGCACCGAGCTCAGCTCGTCTCACAATATGAGGTTGATTGCGTAGGCGATTAAAAATCAGTCTCAGGAGGTCTCTGCCGTACTGGAGGCTTGAAAAGAATCTCAAGAATGATCTGATTTTACAACCAGCTGATTGCCTATTATGTCACCAAGAGAGCAAACAGGATTGAAAAAATACATTTAATTACTCCATCCACACAGGGTATAATTGCCATTTAGTGTAGCTTGTTGTTTCTCTGCAACATCAACTGAAGAACCAAAGTTTTTCATTTAAATCTGAATAAATCCCGTCTAAACCTTAACCTCGTTCACGAAAACTGACAAGATTTTAATGTCCAAACAAGTAAACTTCTGAACAAGTGCAGCTTTACAGTCACCATGGTAACCCAATACCTGATTCTGTAACTCCCTGACTGTTAGGTTCAAGAGAGGCAGATGGAAATGCAGACAGAAAAGGAAGCCTGAAACAAAGGTTTGACGTGCAATACCTTCAAATCAGATTTGTAAAACTCTTGATGTGTGAGCAGTAGAGGACTCTGATGACCACACCAGGAAACATTTCTGTTTCTACAGTGAAGGATGAAGGAGATATGCCACATTTAAAAACACAAACTTTACTTCCAAGTCTGAAGAGAAAAGTCTGAACTGAAATGTTACTGAAGGTTGGGTAGATCATACAAAGAACTCTGGGTGGTTCTGAGAGAAAGCTGTATGTCTGACAGCAGTGTGGCTGAAATAACATTTTAATATTTAGGTTTTATCTTCTTCTTTTGGCTTTTCCCTCTTCAGGTCTCCACAGCGAGTCCTCCTCCACCTCACTCTTACGATATCTTTCCTAATCTTATCCATCCTTGTCACTCCTAAGAAGAATCTGAACATCTTCATTTCCAGTTCTTTCTCCAGTCTTTTTGTCCATGTCTCTGTCTCCAGACCATACAACATAACTTGTCTCCCAACTGTCTTGTCAACTTTTTCCTTTGACCATTGCTGACACACTTTTGTGGCAAAAAACATGATACTTTTTTCCATCCACTCCATCCTGCCTGGACTCTCTTTTTCACCTCTTTCCCACATTCCCCATTTTTCTGGACAGTGGACCCCAAGTACTTGAAGTCCTGCACCTTTGTGACCTCTGCTCCTTGTAGCCTCACTGTTCCACTGGCCTCCCTCTCATTCACACACATGTACTCTGTCTTACTATGGCTGACTTTCATTCCTCTTCTTTCAAGTGCATACCTCCACCTCTCCAATATGCACAGTGTATAAACACACACTCATACATTTTAGATAGAGATACAAAGATATAGAGATGTCTTGTTTGTACACAAACGTTGCTGTTTTAATTTAATTTTCCAGTCTGCTGTGCCATCTGTATTTTTTTTTTTTTTTTGTCATTAAAATTGTTTTAGGGTGGCAGAAATAAACTTTGGTCTTGGTCCTTCTAGAGCTAGCCATTACCGCTTTATTCAGATCAGAATTAAATATTTTTCCAAACTGAGATGTCTCAAAAAGCTATCTATCGCAGGTAAGACATTTATTAAATTTACAAACAAATCCAATTCAAGTCAGTATAACTGTCAAGTAAAAAAACAAAACCGTCTGCCCTTTTAACTCTTTTTGTCTGTTGTGTTATACATACTTATATATGCATTTTATATTTATACTGTATATGCACATACACAGTCTTTGTTTTTGTTAGAGCTGTGTGTTCATGCCCAGAGTTTGTTATCTTGATAAAGCTACAATTTTTTATTTTTAAGACTGTTTTTAAAATTACTCTGTTGTTAGTTTTTAAAGAAAAGTTATTTGAGTAATTCTCAAAACAGTGTTCTGGTAGTTATTTCTGTTGTACAACTACCAGTTTGTACCTTTTACAAATAAAAGTTTGTATCTATTTACTTTTTTCTTTTATTGACTTTATTCTATATTTACTATTAATTTTAATACTACTTGTAATATTACTTATTACTTATAATATTTACTTTTTTCTTTTATCACTTTGATAAAGAGATTAATCTTAATGAGTCATTTGGGAGAGGGGAGTAGTGAGGGATTGGGGGGTCTCAGGTTGGCTAGAAGTAAATGTGGGTGGAGGGGTCTTTGATAGGTTGGGAGCCACTGGTGTACAGGTCAGGAGGGTATAAGTACAAGTGCTATGTGATGCCACCATTGTACGTTCCCATACAACGTTCTCTGCATTTCACCCACCATTCCATCTGGGATACACTCAGGTGGCGCAGTGGGCAGTTATTTAGTGCCAGTGGAGCAACTTAGGGATTGGGTATCTTGCTCAGAGACACAACAACATGTGGGAATGGCTGGTGGTCGAGCTGCAACTTTCTGGTCCAAGGTCTGCTGCCCTATGTCTAAAATGGGGTCCAATAAAGTTACACAGCAGAAAAGTTATCAACTGAATCTGGATAATATTTTATGAGTTTTTATTCACTCACTTTCCCACTGTGGTTGGACGTTCCTCCAGATGTTCCTGTGCTCTCCTGATCAGAGGTGGAAACCAAAGGGGAGAAACTTCATGATGTGGACTCAACTGATAATAGAGAAAAGTTTGTGTTTAGAAGTGGAAACTAACCAGTAAGTGACCACAGAGTTCAGTTCTTCAGACAAATTAATATTAACATTTAAAACATGATTCTTGTGTTTTTGCATGATCTGTTCACAAACTGATGTGTGCCACATTCTGACTGAACATATTTAGAGCCGTTCACATTTTTAAACATTTATAATATTTCATGCAATACTCTGTGACATGCAGAATATTTATATCAGTATAAACTTAGTGGTGATGTTAAACTCTGCATGAATGCCCAGAAAACATCTGTATTGCCCTGAGTTAGCCATTTGATTTTCACATACCAATGGTCTCCTGAAGCTTTGGCTTTATTTCCTACGGTGCATGTGTCGCTCTGAGCTCCGTCTCCATCTGAAGGAGAATCTTTGCTCCTCTGCAGAAGGTTTTTGTTTTTCTGGAGACATTAAAGGAATAGGCCAACAGTTTTATCGAAATGATGAACATCGTTTCCTTTCAAGGGCGGCACATTGGCTCAGATGGTAGAGCTGTTGCCTCTCAGTGAGAAGGTTACCCATTCAAATCCCGGCCTGGGACCTTTCTGGGTGGAGTCTGCATGTTCTCTTCGTGCTGCATTGGTTTTCTACAGGTACTGCGGTTTCCTCCCACAGACCAAAAACATGCATGTTAGGCTGATTCTTCTTCTTTTGGTTGTTTCCCCTTCAGGGGTCACCACCGTGAGTCCGCCGCCTCCATCTCACTCTGTCCTCTGCATCCTCTGTCCTCATGACTTCATCAATGTCCTTTCCATTCAGCTCACTATAGATGTGATTCAAGCATTTATTGGCCTCAATTCTCCCACTGGCCAGGATGCTAATGATCTTTTGCAGAGGAGCTGCTGTTGCCACCGAGGGTAGCAAGGAGGTAAGTGGCCATGTAGCGCATGTTTTAAGTTTAAAGACACACAAAATCATCAGTCATGCTAAGAAATCCAGAAGAGCTAGGAGAGGAGAGTTTGACGAGATGCAGAGCCAACTCCCAGAGCTTGGTGCAGCAGAGTCAGTGATGGCAATGACGTCACCGTAAGTGTTGGGAAAGCAGCTGGAGAGGGAGATCTTTAATTTGGAGAGTAGATCTGACAAAGGGAAAAACTTTAATCGTGGTCCAAGTGGTGGAGCAATGGCCATACACGAGAAAGCTGAGGTCAGAAAATTAATCCAGAGGGGAATCCTTGACCCAAAAACCAATGGGTTTTTGGGTCATGGTTCGAGAATCAGATGAGCAGAATAAACCAGATGTGGAGCAGGCTGGTCGGCGAATCCAGCAAATAGATCGTAACAAGAAAATCAGGTGTGGGCTTGGAAGAAACGCTGGACATCTACTGACAAACGTGTTCAATAATCTGGCAGAGACTCTAATATAGAGGGGGCAACAGGTGATGAGCATGAGTGTGATTATGACAGAGAAGTGGATGTGACAGGTGGAGGAAAGCTACTGTGGCCGACAGCTGCAAACATGCTGCAAACTGCTAAATGCATTGCAAACACATGAATGATGCAAACACTAAAACAAAAATACAAATGCAAACAGACAAAAACTGCAAAAGAAAAAAAAAGAAAAAAAAAAAAAACGAAATGAAAAAAGAAGAATGCAAAGGAAAAATGCTGCAAATACAAAAACACTAGCACTAAAAACACCTAAACAACAGCAAGAAAGAAGCAACTGCAAGAAACAACTGCAAGTAAGAAACAACTGCAAGAAAAAACTGCAAGTAAGAAACAACTGCAAACTTGCTCTGAAAAAATGGAAGTGCACCAGACTACAAGGGGCCTCGATCACCTACATGGAACCGGAACCAGACCCCAGTAGCTATATTCCAGCTGACAGCTGTAATGTATCGACACAGCTCAAGCTTAGACACTTGTTCATTCTGTTTCTAATTGTCATGACCTGTAACCTTTGTTCTGGGAACTGAGGCCTGTGGAGACAGAGATGAGTTTCTTCAGGCTCTTTCACAAAACTGTTCCGTGAAATGGGTTCACAGATAAGTCTGTCTTTGAACTGCCTCTGGCTGACAACTCAAAGATGGAGCCGACTGTCTGCACAGGAGTGAGTTGTTCCAGGAAAGACGTGAGCCTGAATCCTGGAACAAAAGAGGTGTGGAGCTGATCTCAGGTGGAGTGCAACACTTTAAATGCATGTTGGACGTCTGCCTCGTGTCATTTACAAAACACGATGAATAAACTCACTTTACTGATCCTCTGCGGTTAACTTCATTTTAAAATGAACTCTTTTCCTTCACTAATAAATCTGTTTGTTGTAGTTTAATGAGCACCGTCCCACTAATGTCATCATTTAATCAGGTCGGGTCCTCTAGACTTTATCCCATTACTGAGCATTAGGGCTACCTAGAGTTAAAATGAGCAAAACACTAATAATATCCAAAAGTAGCAAAAGGCTAGCTAGAAGATAAAGTAGCAAAAAGTATCTAAAAAAGCTAAGTCTGGTCCTCTGGACATACAAAAAGTAAAACAAAACAAAAAAGTAGAAACGTTTCACCCTCTATCGAGAGGGCTTCATCAGTCTGAGATGCTGTATTCAACATCTCAGACTGAGGAAGTCTTTCGGACGAAAGATGAAACGTTTCTACTTTTTTTTTTCTTTGTTTTGTTTTGTTTTTTGAATGTCCAGAGGACCAGACTTAGCTTTTTTAGATTTTTCTACCTGGATTATTGAGCATGCATCAGGGTATTAACCAGGAATGACACACTTTCCGGGCAATCTCAGCTAAACTCCGGTTACACTCTTGGTAAACATCAGCGACTCTTTACCTTTCGATGGTCAGTCAAGAATGGAGCTTTCCTTGATGTCCGAGAAGGTCAGTCCGTTTTACCTTTCCAGTTACTCCAGACGTCCGCGTCAAATCGGACCGAAATAGCGGCAGTTCCGGTTTGTTTCCAAAATAAAATATTCCTCAGAAGGAATTTTTATTCAAAGTTCTTGGAGCTTTTACGCTCAAGTGGGTGTACAGCAGACATGCTGTGACCCTGGCTGAATGACAAGATCTTTGGCACCTGACCAAGTCCAACAGCCTAGAAAGGGTTTCACTTCACTTCTCCGACAGAACCCGAAAGACTGCTGAAGTTCCAGGAAGTTGGAACTTTTAAAGAGAGCTTACTTCCTGATACCTGGTCCTTCCGAGTGGTTCATCAACCAGGAAGTGGGAGTCGGTCAGTTGATGTCAGAGGGTTATTAAAAGTCAAGGGAATGAGAGTTGTTTAGAAAAAGTTGTTTTTAGAAAAGAGAACAGACAGACGCCAGCTTTCTGATTCACTGATTAACTGTCTCTAACACTTCTAAACAAATACTGAGAAATCACTTTGACCTGCCCTTGACGTTAGACAGAGTTAGGAACATTCATCACACACTCTGAAATATAAAATTAAAATTACTTTTTAGTAAAAACATTTAACTAGTAAGTGTCCTCATAATGACTTTGATAAGAGTCTTTGATTATCAAGATATTGAGAATAGTAATGATAATACAATAAAACAAGGTTATTCTTCTGATTCATTAACTTAGGACAAAAATAAAGTCTCTTGATGAGATTATTTGTGTCCTGGATTCAAATTAATGGGATAACAGTTTCTGTCCTTTCTGAAGGTCTTCAGAGACAAGATTGATGGAGGAGGTATATCACTACAGTGTTTACACTCTTAGAAAACGAAGAGGAGAAGTTGCACAGAAGAAAATATAGTCCTGCCTCAATTTTTACGAGATGCATTGCTAACATAAAATTTAAAATTAGCTGATTAAAAAAATGACACTTTTTTAGTTTAAACCTTTTTGCTATGATGCATTGTGAATCAAACATGGATTTTTGAGATTTGCAAATCATTTCATCCAGTTTTTATTTACTTTCTCCAAAAAGTCTTAACTTTTGTGGAACTGGGCGTATAATTTACAGTACATGTAAAAATTATTCACCGCCTTTGTTGTTTCATACTTTTTATCTGTGATAAATTATTCATTGTGATTATAAATTGGTCGATTACAGTTCAACAAACTCTAGTCAATATTTAATTTGAGTATTTTTTTAACAGTCTTTGTCTTTGTAACTTTCCTATAAAACTTAGGTCAAGAAGTCCAGAACAGTTGTATGCACATTCTCTCTCATCTCACCTGCTGAAGCTTGTAACTCCTTCAGGGTGGTCACCGGTGTCGTGGTGGTCTCCCTCACTGTTCTCCTTTGTCAAACTGTCTCTCAGTTTGTGAGGAGGTTGGCTTGCTCTTGGTAGATTTACACATGTCCCATAGATCCATTTATTGATGTTGGACTCAACAGAACTCTTAAGGGCCTTGGAAATCTTTTTGTATCAACCTACTGACTTGTACATTTCACTCATCTTTTCTCTGAGTTGTATTAAAACTATCACTTTAAAATAATTGAATATTTATGCAATCATTTTAACTTTAATTGGTATCACTCTGTAGTAATTGGATTTAACTTTGACACAGAATAAATTAATTTGTTGTTTTGTAAACAAGGCAAATTTATATTTACCGTGATTGATTTATGACAGTACTAATGCAGCATAAAGTATAAAATATCCAAGGGGGTGAATATTTTTAAAGGCACTATGCATTTTGCTGCTGTGTCGCTTTCTTTATATTAATCGCTGAACAAATCATTTAAAGCCCAGAACAAAGTCTCTGTTCAGGGAAAGTGACTACAGTCTCATCATCCACATGAAATGAATATAAAGCAATATCCTATCATGAATTCACTCAGTAACACCTGAGAGACGAATGGATTGAATTAATGAGGGGGGAAAAAATCACTTTCTAATGGAGATAAGAAAGTGTTCACTCCATTTGCTCATCAGCAGGATATTACACGCTGCTCTTTCTCTGTCAAATAATCATGAACAAACTTCGATTTCTAATTTAGTTTGTTTAAATTTAATACCCTGCTGGCAAACACACACACGTAGCCCGCCTCAAATAATTGTCTTGTTGACTCTTCAATAATAATTAATCAGTTTTATAATCCAGGGGAAATTGCACTGTGTACATAAAATAAGTCATTCAAGAAATGAGCTAATAAATTGACTTCGTTCACATTTCTTTATTATAAAAAAAAACACTGTGGAGCACTTTATTTTTTATTTAACCTCCTGTTGAGAACATCTGATACAAGCTCAAAGACAAAATTAGTAGTAGTCTGACAAATTAAGCAGATTTTTAAAAAGATTTTGAAAGCCTGAACCAGACAGGTGTAACCCTGTCACACCATGAAGGGTCAGGGAATTGAAGAGCACAGTTTTATCTAGTCTTCTGCTGCCCTCTGATGGCTGAAAACATCACAGACAACAAGGCTTCTAGAGGTTCTCAAGTTTTTTGGGTTCAAGGACCCCTTACAGGGGCGAGAATGTTTCAGGGACTCCCCTCATAACCCTCATGTTTATTAAATAATTTTCTTCAATGTGCTCTTTAATGCATTGGAAACATTTGTGTAACATAAATACTTAAGACCTGTGATGGACTTGCGACCTGTCCAGGGTGTCCCCCCACCCCTCACACAGTGATTGCTGGACATGGGAACTGGCGACCCCCGTGACCCAAAATGGAAGAAGCAGGTAAAAGATAATGGATGGATGGATGGATGGAAATACCCTGATGCATGCTCAATAATCCAGGTAGAAAAATCTAAAAAAGCTAAGTCTGGTCCTCTGGACATTCA
>JAVCKU010000001.1:6684098-6694594 GCA_032273985.1 Hypsolebias coamazonicus
CATGGACTAAACTCACTGCTTTGACCTCAAATGCAAATGTGATTTGTCTTAACTGTTGCTTGCTGGTAGAGTTTTTTTATGTCTCATATAGTGTCCTAATAGACAAGATGTGAAATATATTTTTTGTAATACCACTATTTACCCTCGACGTTCTTCCCCTTTTCACACCTGAGACCATCATTCTGATACGGATGAGAAGGCCGCGCTGATAAGAAAGCTGCAGCTTCACACACCCAGTCCCCTTCAGGATGACTGTGCATACATATTCACGTTGTACTTGTGCAACTTGTGCAGTGTCAATAAAGTTTCTCTGACTCTGACTCTCTGACATAAATATAACACATACATATAGATGTATGAAAACCAGTCACAGAAAAAGACAACGAACCACGTTATCTGCCTGTTTTTTTTTTACTCCGCTCAGCTCAGAGAGTGTCCTCGAAGTCTGCTGCAGTCTTCTTACACAGCACCCTCCGTTTACACAAACATATGGTTCATGGGCAGAGATAAGATGGTGTCTTGGGAGACAGTTTCGGCTTGTTTTGGTCTTTTTGTTCTCAGGGCAGAGGAGAAGAATGTTCTCAGCCATAATAATAAAATCATCCATAACATTTGACCAAAAATTCCCTGACATAAATCTTGGAAAAGATAAGACACTCTCCTAACGCTGTTTATTTATTCATTTCAAAATGTTCAAGTTCAAATCAAGTTTATTGTCATTCACATCACACGTGGTACATGAGGTGGAACAAAATTATGTACTCAGGGTCCCAGTTACGCCCAACAATAGCAAAAATATAAAGTAACAGCATGTAAGGATCTAAGATCTACACTAAGATATACATTAAATGAATGTCAAACAGTACACTAAAAGATCTAATATACTAAACGTGTTAAACATAAATGTTAAATGCATTGCTATCATTTTATTTTGAGTACTTCTGTCACTTTGATGTAAAAGTACATCCTAATTTTTCGGGTTTTTAACAGGCGAGCCATCAACTCAGTCTTAAAAACATGAACTTGGATGTTTGAACCACTTTGGCTATGGCTGCCTCAGACGAGTCGGCGGGGGAGAGGGCGGACTCCAGAAACCATCTTATCACCAGCAAACTGGTTGGTCCACTACGTATGTGAAGGTGCTGATAAGACTGAGTTTGTTGTGGCTCCTCAGACTGATGAAGTCTTTTGGATGAAAAAAAAAAAAGAAACATTTCAACAAAAAGAAACGTCCAGAGGACCTGACTTAACATTGTTGGATTTTTTTTTTAACCTGGATTATTGAGCATGAACTTTGATCCCCCATTAAAGTTGTTTGTTGCCAACAGTCATGATCCAGTGGAAGAATGAGACCCTGGATGTTGTTTAATGACACTTTTAGAAAATAATAACTGTATGTACCACTAAAAAAATAATTAACTTAAGGAGTCAGTTTAACTTGACAGGAATTAGCCAACACAAAAAGCAGCTAGACTTATAAATATTCAGGTAAAATTTGATGTAGCGGAGAGTCATCCCTGACACACAAGGCAAGCACTAACAGATACAAGATTGTTGTTTAAATCTTTGGCTTGCAAGGTGGCAGGATGTCTGTATTTCTTTGGCGTCAATGGCGATTTGGTGACGTCATTGTGTAATTAATGGTTGTTTCAGCCGGTGATTGTAAATTAGTCTCTGTCGCTCTAAACAGAAAACAATTTGTACATAAAAACAAAATGATCGTCAAGAGCAGATTAACTTCCTCACTGAGACTCATTTCTTTCAGTAAGTGTTTTTAGTAAACCATTCCCTGAAGTGGTCCCTCTCTCTGTATTTCTACAGGAGTGGAGGTAATTCAATATGGCGCCTGTAACCAAACCCCAGCTGCACACGGGTCGTGTCCGGTGTCGGTGCCTGCTGATCAGACACAGCTCATTTTTCATTCCAGCTCACAGTTAGTTGTGTGATCATGTAACAATGTCAGAACCACACTTGATGAGTGGGAGATGCTGAGCAGTGATTGCCTGCGTCTATGAAAGCTGCAAAAATATTCACACAGCTTGATCTCTGCGTTTCACAAATTAAAACGTTGTATTTAATCTGCAAAGATTGATATAGGATGGACAGTTTGAGCCTCCAAACTCTGCTAACACTCCCTGTGATGTGGGTCGGATTGAGTGTCACCCACGTTAGTTTGCCTTTTGTTGGGTGTAGCACCATCATCCTAAGTGTCCCAGGAACTCAAAGCTGCCTGTGCTCACAAAGTGAAGGAAGTCTCTTTTCTTCAAGATAATTTCTTCTGAAACAGCAATTACTTTCAACAGGAAAATATAACATACTTCTCTGTATTTTACTTCCTTGAAGGTTAGTAACACGACTACTGCATCATTGTTTTGCTGTACTTTGTCATCATTTATAGCTAATGCAGTTAGATCAACTAGGCACACTTGTTCTTTTTGTTGTTTTCTTAAAATTTGGCTTAATTATTTTATAATTTCCTGTCCATGTTTGTCTTCATGTATGGACTCTGTCCAGCTGCCATGGAGCTAAAGTCTTCAGCAGCCCACAGCCCCTCAAATGATTTACATGGAGACTGGGGATATGGAGGAACCATTCCGGAGTAAGTTTAGAGATGATCTGTACAAAAAGGAAAGTTCCAGAATCGTCAGTAGTTGTAGTTTAATAATCTGCTGTTTAATTTTCATAGACACATCAGCAGTGAGCAGCGTTATAAGAGTACTGGCAGAAAGAAAAGCAACGTTCGACTCAACGACCAGCTGTAATTTATTATAATTATATTGAATATGTTGCTGAATCCACTGAACTGCTTTATTTTATTTGATTTTTCTTTCCAGCATACCAAAACCAACTGATGTCAATTTAGTGTGAGTACATTTTCTGTAGAAACATGAAATTGTTTTGATTTTGTTTTCTGCACGTCTTTTCTATAGTCTTCTTTAACTTAATTTAAAGTCCTTTTTTTTTCAGGGAGAGAATGACAAAGATTCCAGCTGTAAAGGAGCATCCCTATTCTTCCCATATCTCTCGGTTTGCAATGTTTCCATCATTCTGCTCCCCAGACGACCCGGAGAGAGGAGTCCGAGCTGCTGGCCAACCTTTTCCAAACCACCGCGTCCCATCCAGAGCTCCAGATGTTACTCTGCTCAGCAAAGCCATCGGTAGGATGCTTGATGGCATGTTTCTAAAGAGGTGCAAGGTGTTTTTTTTTTATCATGCACAGAGAACATAAATAAATAAAACAGCACAAAGATCCATGATTGTCGTGTGTCTACAGTTACACATCTTACAGAAATCTAATATTGCGGCTCTGTTTGGTTGTATATTTTGTTGTTTTGTATCCAAATTTCCATCAGGAGATTTTTGTATATATTTTGGTCATTATCCATCTCTTTAAAGGATATTTGTAATAATTTTTCATCATACATAAAACATCAAAGTTTTCAGAACTTTTATACTTTTCAAACATTTTTACTTCATTTACAAATATTTTTCCATTAAAATACATTAAAATCCCTTTATTCCAAAACATTTTTCTTTCCTTTGCAACGTAGCCTCTAGCTAGCCTTTGGGCATTTCAAGCTATAACCTTTTTGCCACTTTTAGCTATTTAGCAAGCATTTTGCAACTTTAAACTTCTAGCTATCTTCTTGATACTTTAAGCTACTCTTTTGCTACTTTTAAGCATTTTGCTGCATTTAGCCATACCTTTATAGTCTTTTGCTTTATTTGGAAGATCTCATGTTATGCCACGTTCAGCTTCTAACTCGCTTTTTGATCTTTTAAGCTAACATGTAGACTTTAGCAATTTATTTGCTGCTTTAACCTTTTGCTACATTTAGCTCCCCTTTTGCTACATTTCACTTTTAGCTAGCATTCGCTGTTCCTACTTTTAGCTTGTGTTTTTCTTCCTTTAGCTTTAACAAATCAGTTTTAACTTCATCCGCAGTGTAATTCAACTTTCTGTTTGCATTTCATTGTCACTGTTTTGTTTCTTGATTTTTTTTTTCTTGGACATTCATTCAACCTTTATTTATTCAGGTTAGTCTCACTGAGCCTCGAGAACTCATTAATAAGAGAGACCACAAAGAACCCAGATGCGATACAAACAACAATAGACAATCATATAAAAAGCATATAAAATGAGAAGTAAATAGAAGAAATGATATGACAAACAGCTACACTATAAAATACTAAAAACAGGAACATGTCTGCATTGGTTCTTGCAATGAACTTAACAGTAGTTTAAAATCCCTTAGAGAGGTCAAGGTCGACAGCTTCAGATCTTTTACAAGGAATTCTAGGAAACAGGAGCAGAGTAGGAGATGGACCTTTTGCCTAGTTTTTTTCATTCATTCAACCAAATTAGTTAAGTCTGGACTGAGGGTACACTGCAGGTAATTATGTCTTGAGAGCGCACGCTGTAGCTGCACTCAAGCATTGACATGTAGGAGGAGATGTATGAAGGCTACAGACCGAGAAGCGATTTAAACATGAAAATGTACCAGTTGGAGAGTCTACGTGAAGTTAATGATGACCAGTTAACCAGTGAATACAGGGTGCAGTGGTGAGTATGGTAGTTACAGCCAGTTATGAATCTTAGTGCACCATGATGGACAGCATCCAACATCTGCAGGGTGCTTGTAGGAGCGTTCATGTAGATAATGTCACCATAATACTGGATACCTGTGAACTTTCGGCCTTCAAGTAGCATTCCATGAAAAACTGATCTGAACAAATGGCACATCCTCCATGTTAAAAATGCGAGGGACCATATGGCCTGTTATCAATGCACAATTCAAAACGCTTGCCTCTATGAGAATATGGGGTGCATTGGTACCTATGAACTCTGCAGGTATATGATGATGAGGGACTGCTGGCATGCTGTTCCTTCTCAGAGACCCACTTTCAAACAGCTAGTTTGAAAGGGTGGGAGCACTGGTATTGCATTGTTGCTAGCATATGTTGCTAAGAGCTATTTAGCAAGCACACTAATAATATGACCACATTGTTCAGCAGTTTGACTTAATTAATGTAAACAGGCAGTTAACACATCTAGAAAGGTGTATGCAGGTTTTACGACAAATTCTTCCATTCAGATTATTATTATTTTATTTGTATTTTTAAGAAAATGCATTGCATACTTTGCTTGCATGACCCAGCCAGCTCCATATATTTTGGACTCTGGTGAAGCGAGGGGCTGAATGAGTTGTCACCTGATCACCACCTGATGGTGAGTTGAATCAGATAGTGGGGGAAGATGCTGGCCAGGCCTGGTAGACCCAAATGTGTAGTGAAGGTTTGCTGGGAAAACAGAAGAGCCTGTCAGAAAGATCTTGAACTTACACCTTGGACAGTGCTTTAGCTGCATCCAGCCATGCTCTGCACCTCCATTGTCGAGGCAGCTGCCTTGAGCTGTGGCTGCAAGGTTGTCTGTGCTTATTATGGTGGCCATCCTCCAACCCTGTGGTGGACATTTTGAGTTAGGGAGGCCGTCAAGCTGAATTAGGCCAGTAGGACTCCAAAGGCAGTTGAGGAGTGTTGGTAGGCTGCAGCCCTGGCTATTGCTGAGGCAAAAGCTCAGATGTGGGAGGAGTTCGTGAGGCCTTGGATAGAGACTCGATTGGCTCTGAAGAGATCTGGCAAACCATCAGGTGTCTGAGGTGGAGAAAGCAGCACTTTACTAACAGTTTAGTAAGAGTAAGGTGCTGTTGACCTCAAGCAGAAACATTGTTGGGAGGTAGTAGGAATGCTTCTCAAACCTTCTCAATCCTACTAATGCATCTTCCATGGAGGAAGCTGAGTCAGGAGACATCAGAATTGGTCTGTTCATAACGGGCTGACGTCGCCATGGTAATTAAAAAGCTCTGCGGGAGCAGGTGGGCGAGTTCCACCCCATTTCCTTAATGCTCTGGATGTAGAGGGGCTGTCTTGGTGGACACATCTTTGCAACATTGCCTGGACTTTGGAGACAGTGTCAATGGATTGACAGACTCTGGTGGTGGTTCTTATCTTCAAAAAGAGTCGACCAGAGGGTGTGCTCCAATTATTGAGGCATCACTCTCCTTAGCCTTCCTGTTAAGGTCCATTCAGGAGTACTGGAGAAGCAAGTCCAATTGATGGTCGAATCTCGGATTCAGGAGAAACAACACAGGTTCTGTCCTGGGTGTGGAACACTGGACCACCTTTTTACTCTCACTAGGGTCCTCGAGAGATCATGAGAATTTGCCCATCTAGTCTAGATGTGTTTTGAGGACTTGGAGGAGGCTTTCAACCATTTTCCTCTAGGTACATTGTGGGGGTGCTCTGTGGGTATGGGACAGGGGGGCTGTTGCTACAAGCCATTCAGTCCCTTGACAAGCAGTGTGAAAATTTGGTTTGCACAGTCAGCAGAAAGTCAGACCACTTCAAGATGGGAGTTGGACTCTGCCAGGGCTGCCTGTTGTCACTGATTCTATTTATAACTTTTATGAACATAATTTCTTGGTGTACTCAGGGAGTGGCAGGAGTCTGAGTCGGTGGCCTCGGGATTTCATCTCCATTTACAGATAATATGGTCCTGTTGGCATCATGCCATGAACTTCAGTTCTCACTGGAATGGTTTGCAGCCAAGTGTGAAACAGCTGGGATGAGGATCAGCACCTATAAATCTGAGTCGAGGTCCTTGGTCGAAAAAGAATGGCTTGCCTTCTCTGTGTTGGTAGTGAGGTTCTGCCTCAAGTGGAGGAGTTCAGTATCTGATTGCAGCATCTGCAATATTGCAGACTCTGTGCTGGTCTGTTTCAGTGAAGAGGGAGTTAAGTTATAAGGCAAAGCTCTCTGTTTACCAGTCAGTCTATGTTCCTATTCTTACCTTTGGCCACAAACTCTGGGTAGTGGCTAAAAGAACAAGATTGCAGATACAGGTGTTGGAAATGTTTTGTCTGCAGGGTAGCTGGACTCTCCCTTAGAGATAGGGTGAGAAGTTCACTTATCTAGGAGAGACTTGGAGTAGAGCCGCGGCTCTTCCACATCAAAAGTAGCCAGTTGAGGTGGTTCAGGCATTTGGTATGTATGCCTCCTGGGTGCCTCCCTAGTGAGGTGCTCCAGACATGTTAGACTGGGAAGAGGTCCCAAGGAAGGCGTACATACTGGAGAGATTTTAGCAATTTCTCCACTGGTAGGTGCCACTCTAACCTCTTCATTTCTATTCAGTTCTACTGTAGTGTAGGTGTGTCGCCATTGACAGTGTGTCTGTCATTCACTGGGCGGGATTGTGAGCAGGATTGTCAATGGGTGTGAGCACTGGTCTTGCATATACAGTATTGCTAACTAACATGTTGCTAGCATATATTGCTAAGTAGCTATTTAGCAAGCACACTAATAATACGACCACGTTGTTCAGCAGTTTGACTTAATTTGGAAAACTTCGTCACAGCACAGTTTATATGTGTGGGTGTAGCCATGGGCGACCAGTTGCGCTGACACCTCCCAGTAAACTTGCTTGTTCCTCATTGCTCAGTCGAACTTACATTGTATGTACTTGACTGACAAAATTGATCAAAAGGTTTGCGCCTCATCAGTCAACCATGAAATAACCTGATATGCAGCTCTCCATCTCAGCCACGTACACATATACTCAAGAATCGGATTGAAAATGGCACTTCAGGAGGATATCTTGACGCATGCTCAACAATCCAGGTAGAAAAATCTAAAAACGTTACCAGTAAGTCTGGTCCTCTGGACATTAGGGTGCTAACGATCCATCGTTAGGCTGATGGTCTCCTTGATCATGTGAGCAGCTGGTTTCGGCTGTCAGCAACAAACTGGTTGATCCACTACGAGAAGGTGCTATTTATAAGACTGAGCTGAATACAGCTCCTCGGACTGAAGAAGTCTTTCGGAGGAAAGACGAAACGTTTCTACAATTTTTTGTTTTGTTTTGTTTTGTTTTGTTGGAAAGTCCAGAGGACCACACTTAACTTTTTTAGACAGACACTTCAGGAGGAGTTTGCAAGTGTCACCTTGGTTCATCCAGTGACGTCCAGTCCACAGGCCAGTCAACCTCTGCAGTTTGCTGATGTCAAAACTGGTTGCTCGGATAATCTCACTTGGAACAAAGACTGAGGCCGTTCCAAAAACCAAACAGGAATGGGTAATGGAGACACATTTGGCCAATGTTGAGTTGATGCAAACTGAGTAAAGCTGCACCCACGGAGAAGGGGCTTACATCTCTTGGCTGGCCTGAGGGCACCTTGGGGTCCTCCCAGAAGAGTTAAGAGGTGGCAGGGGAAAGAGAAGTTTAGGGTTCCCTACTTAAGCTACTGCCCCCTCGACCCGCCTCCGGAACAGGCAGAAGACGATAGATGAATGGATGAATGCTTAAAACAGCATGACTCCATTGTAGAATAGTCCAGGTTCTGAATTGACCCGCCTAAAGTCCACACCTCTTACCATTTGATGCATCATGAAACAGAAAATAAAGATTCAGGACTGTTGAACAGTTAGAATCTTTCATAAGATGAGAATGTTTATAAGAACATTTCCCCAAAACTTCCAGCAGCTGGTCTCAGCTCCTGTGGTAGATGTTTATAGACTGTTGTTTAAAAAAAAAAAAACAGAGCGGATGCTTGGCTTGCACAGCCTATCTGTGAACAAAATATGTTTTTTGTTAGTTTGTTTTTTACAGAACGACCCAGTTTTACTAGAACTGGGTGCGTGTAAAACACATTCACGTTACCTAAATGTTAACATATTTGAGTGTGTGAAATTTCTAAAAGAAAACGATCAATCCAAGTCAGAGCTTCTGAGGTATGTCTTAACAACCCTCTTTAGATTTCCAGATGACATCCAAGATTCAGACAAATACAAAATGATGTAATTGTTTTTAAGATAAATATAATCAGCTCCTGGAAACATGGAGCAATAAAGTATTATATGTGTGCTGTGGTTGAGGTGACGATGAAGAGCTGTATTTAAGAATGAAAAAGGGCAGGCAAGGTCTTGATTTATAACCTGCTAATGGGGTTGAGGAAGGAGCAGAGGTGCCATTACGTGGTTATTATCACTTCTGACAGATGGGACAGGAAGAGTTTGGTGGAGCAAAGTTCATTCTTTATTCCCCAGTATGGCAACAGTTAAATAAACTCCGAGTTGTGGTTTATGAGGACTGTGTTCCGCTCAGATGAGGACATGCTGAGGACAGTGTTAGTTGGTTGTTGTGAATGAAGAAGAGGAGTGAATCAAATTTAAAATGTTTCTAATTACAGGCTTGAGAAAGGAGGGGACTTTAGAAAAAACAAACTTAAGTTAATTAAATGTGTGACTGAAGAGTTTAAACTGGTTTGGGAATACTGGAATTACCACCGTAATCCACCTTTAACTGGTATGTTAATTCTCCGGTGACTCCATGGCACAATGCTGGTCCAGCTAATCTACTGCAATTCACTTGACTTCATGAAAAAGTTAAAGTTTTTATTTTTGTAATCCAATCACAGAAAAATGTGAAGCAATTTTTCATTGATCAACACAAAACAAGAACTCCTAGGATTAGATTGTTTGGTATAAACTTCATTTTGATCATTAACATATTCATGTCTGTGGGAACTCAAGGAAAATACAAATGGTGCAAATGATACAAATACAATCTATTACAGAGAGACCTGTTTTTAACAAAAAGTGATGACAACAGTAGACAATGACAACAGTAGACAATTGTAAAAGAAATCATATAAATTGGGAAAAATAAATGAAAGAAAATGATATTAAAAAAATGAAATAAAAGCAGCTACAATGTAAAGCATGTGTAGAAAACTAAGAACAAGAACATGTCTGCATTGTTTTTTGTGATGAAACTTAGCAGTTGTTTAAAGACGGTGTTTAGAGAGGTCAAGGTCGAGAGCTTCAGATCTTTTTGCAAGATATTCCAGGAGGAGCAGAGTAGGAGATGGCCCGTTTGCCTAGTTCAGTCCTCACTGAGGGAACACTGCAAGTAATAATGTCCTGAGAGTGCACGCTGTGGTTACACTCACGCAGAGACATGTAGGAGGAGATTACCAGGTCTCTCTTGTAAATGAGCCTTGACGCTCAATGGGATTAACCTGCCTAAATAAAGGTTGAATGAATGAAGGCAACAGAACAAGAAGTGAGTTAAAGATGAAAATGTACCAGTGTGAGAGTCTGTGTGAAGTTAATGATGACCAATTAACCAGTGAATACAGGGTGCAATGGTGGGTACGGTAGTTACAGCCAGTTATGAATCTTAGTACATCGTGATAGACATCCAGCATCTGCAGAGTGCTTGTAGGAGCGTTCATGTAAATAATGTCACCATAATCAATGGAGGGAAGGAAAGTCACAGTTACATGGTGTTTCCTAACATTCAGTGTTAGACAGGATCTATTTCTGAAAAAGAAACCCAGTTTAACTTTCAGTTTCTCTACCAAGTTTTTGACGTGGAGCTTAAAAGAGAGCTGTGAATGGACCAAGATACCCAAGTATTTGTAGGAATCAACAAACTC
>JAVCKU010000001.1:7129064-7141602 GCA_032273985.1 Hypsolebias coamazonicus
CGTTTCTACCAATTTTTTTTGCTTTGTTTTGTTTTGTTTTTTGAATGTCCAGAGGACCAGACTTAGCTTTTTTAGATGTTATACAGATGTTAAAATCATCTCACACAGTGTCAAAAGCCAGGGAATAAAAGTGTTTTTAAACAAGACTTAAAAACAGTAAGCGAGGGAGCCAGCCGGACATCACTACAGTCTTGGACCTGCAACAGCTCTGTCACCTCTGAGCTTAAAACCAGTGTCCGGAACCAATAAATGCATCTGCTGACCCCAGAGAGCGCTGTGGGACATATAGTTGTTCAGAGATTTAAAAACGTACAGAAGGATTTTGAAATGAATTAGAAAGTGAACCAGGAGCCAGTGAAGGGAGGCCAAAACTGGAGTAATGTGCTCTCTTTTGCCTGTACAAGTTAAGAATCGGGCTGCAGCATTTTGAGCCAGTTGTAAACAGAAGTGTATTGCAGTAACCAAGCCTGGATGTTTAAAAAAAAGCATGTATCGCTGTCTCAAGGTTATTTTTGGACAGTATGGGCTTCAATTTAGATAGTCACCTCAACTGATTAAAAAAAAAGCAGGATTTGTGTTTACATGACTGTTTAGTTTCGTGGAAGGGTCCATTTTCACTACTTGTTTCTCTAATGGGGCTAGAAAGGACAGGTTGATACAGTGGTTCTTGATCATGTCATAGGAGGAAACAACATGACTCTGTCTTCTTATTAAAATTCAAGAAATTTAAAGCCATCCAGACCCTAATGTCAGCCAGGCAGTCAAGAAGAGGTTGAATTGAACGTGCACCAGTGTGCTTCAGAGAGAAGTAAATTTGACATCAGCGTAAAAATGAAAAGGTATATTGTGTTTACGACAAATAGCACCTAGTGCCAGCAGGTATAAAGAAAAGAGGACCAAGAATGGAACCCTGCGGTACCTCCCACCCAATAAGTAGATGGAATTGTTTCCTCTCTGGTAAACATGATCATTTTCTTCATGCAAAAATTGCTTGCTGCCTGCAACTTGCTGGTATTAAAACCGCTTAAAGAAACTTTTGTTTACACCATTAAAGCCAAAGTTATTTTCACAAGGTAGCTTGAAAAAGGAGAGAGATTCCGTATCTGGGTACTCAGAGAAGGGCAGGAAGAATTTACCCAAGCATCAGATCCCAGACAAAACGTAGAGCGTCTTTGTCTCTAAAAGAAGTAGGACATAATCTGTCCTGACGTGAAGCAAATGACCCCATCAATAAGCGTGACTCAGCCTCTGTCCTTGATGAAAATTTCTAACATATGCTACATTTTTTTGAAGGATTTATTAGTGTGCTGAAGGTTAAAACACACACACACACAAAAAAAAAACAAGACTGTTGTGAAACTGCTTCATTATCCTTTCAAACATGTTCAAAAGTTCAACATTAACAACTTCAGTGAGAGTGATTTCGTAAACCAGAGTAAAGACGATGGCTTTGGTAAATCATGGAGACAATTTGTTGCCCGAACTCTACTCCTTTTCTCTTAAAACAACAATTTGGGGAAATGAATTTGCACATTTTGTAATATAATTAGAGAAGTTGTAACAAAGGCTGAACTGGAACCATTTGATATTAGGATGTCAAGCAGTTTTATGAAGCATTTAAAGAAAACTAAAGTTCAAGAGTATGATTATCTCAGTGTTTCATGAATATTCTGACAAACTGGGACTGAATATTTCCTTTTTATGAAGCTCGTGAGCAAAGTAGTTTAATGTGATGGAAATAAAACCAACTCGGTTTAAGATCCCAAAACAGCATAAATTATAACAAAAAACTAGATTTGTTCCTCTGGTCTGTGAAAGACAAACATTCTGTTTAGTTTCTTTGTTAGGAGGAACAAAGAAAGGAACTTTGTGAGTCGTGTCTGTGTGATTATCTCTACCCATGCAGACAGAAAGCAGGTCAGGGTGAGACTGGCCATCATGAAGACACAATTACTGTGTAAGAAGCTGCCCGACAACATTAGATTCAAAACTATAGCCAAGCTCTGATGTGTGTGTGAGCTCATGCAGGTGTAGATGGGCTCCATGTGTGTGCAAAAAAACGCCAAATCCATGCATCGAGTGTGAACAAGACAAGAGTGGTGATTCACATGAACATGAACAGTATGGCTTTCTTGCCTCCGTTTTTGGAGCACGTTATCTAACAAATGAATGGGCAAACATTAATCTGTGTCATCTGTAACAAGGAAGATGATCGGGCTCCAAATTCAGTTCAGTCTGGTTTTATTCTTTGTTAAAAAAAAGACTGATTTACGTGTTTTTATGCACCAGTTCAGCATAGGTGCTGCAGCAGCTTAGTCTGGTAACCAGTAGTTCTAAAAAATACTTTGTAGAGAGCTGTATAATTTGTGCCCAATTTAAAAATGGATCAATAACCTGATTGTAATTTAAATGATGTTCGTTGTAATGAGTGTTTGAGGGGAAGCAGGACTATTTAGCCCAAGTGAACATTTTCACAATCGGCATCTAATTAATCATTTGTAGATTAAATTTACAATTAGTTAGAGTAAACTGGAATGTTGATTTTCTATATTGCGCCCGTGTGCATGCGCGTGTACACAAGAAGGATCAGCGTGGCAGAGAGTAAATAAAGTGATATTGTCTGACTGGAGCTTCCGATAATGAGCCAGGGTCTGTTTCCCTGGCATCACCGAGAGAATAGGAAACTCTGAGCCGCCTCCTTAAAAACATAACAAGTTAAACGTATCCTGAAAGCTGAGCTCGCTGTGATTCTGTGAGCTGAAAAATATGCATTTTTCATCATGAGCCAATGAACAGAGAGTGAGATAATCATATTCACTGGCTCACGTTCATTTTATAGCTTCTGAGGTTTGAATTAGTTTGGCTGAGAGCAAAGCGGGGATCCTGATGCGAGCTCATTGCTGTAATTACCGGCAGAAAACTCACAATGTCTCACAGCTTTTATCTTTTCTGAGTCAAGGAAAAGACACAGCTTGGTTTTATGTTTGATACAAAATAGGGTTTAATGTTTAATGTGAATTTTATAGCAACTTACAGCTTTTCTCTTCACATTTTGTGTCAGTTTTACAAGAAAGTGAACTTGAAGGCCGTAAGACAAAACAAGCATTTAATTTTTAGATACTAAAACTGCTTGTTTGGGATTTTTACAGCCTCATTTTTACTTCCTCTTACAAGCTCTAATTCTGTATATTTAGTTCTATTTTGTGAAGCTTGTGCTGTTTCACACTGTTTTTTTTTTAATGGCACAAATGTATGTGATGCTGTGACTCAGTGTTTACTGCAGAGTGTTGTTGTCGCCACAAGCCAGGAGCAAACGATTGCACAAAGGTGATGAAGCAAAGTCAAAGAAAAGGAGCAAAAGTAAACGCATCAAATATTCTATAGTTTTCTTTCAGGCTATAGGTTTCTGAGACATCTGTACTTTTATTTTGACCTGAAAAATGACCAAAAACATGCATGTTAGGCTGACTGGTGACTCTAAATTGTCTCTAGGTGTGAATGAGAGAGTGAATGGTTGTCTCGTTTGTCTCTGTGTCCCTGGGATGGACAGATTTAACAGGTCTCTCATAAATGAGTCTTCAAGGTTCAATAGGAAATAACCTTTATAAATAAAGGTTGAATGAAATGGAATGGAGACCTGTCCAGGGTGTCCCCCGCCTCTCACACTGTGACAACTGGATATGGGCACCAGTGACCCCCATGACCCTAAATGGAAGAAGCAGGTAAAGATAATGGAAGGATGGATGGAAGTTCTAACAAAAATGCTGACATACCCATTTCTTGCCTCTAGGTGGAGACAACATCCACAAAAATGTCTTCCTGGAAAAACAGAAAGAGCTTGGCTGTACATTTCTAGACCAGGACTATTCAAATGATGGCTCAGGGGCCAAATCAGGCCCGCCACTGGGTTCATTTTGAAATAAAACTATATTTTAAAGCCTAAAACAAACTTATTTAATGACAATAACTGCTGGATATCTGGCCCCTGAGTCTTCGCTTTCAGTAACTGTGCTTAGCTGAATAGTCCTGCCTCATACCTCTGACCAGAACCAGGCCATTGAAGCTATAATAAAACCTGTTGACTGGGTCTTGTACAAGTTTTTAAATCCTGCTCCTCTAACCTAAACAAGTGGGATATAGCCCTTGTAAAATAAAGAAGACACAAGATATTTTTTTAAAAGTGTTTATTGTTGTTGATTTACATGTTTCTGACCTTTCTGCTGTAAAGTCAAATACTAATGTTTAATGACAAAGTGACCAGCAAGCCACCGCCTGCAGCTCACAGAACTGTGTTTGAGCCATTGCATGGCGTTTTCTTGCTCACATTAGCCTACATCATAAACCCCACCCCTTGTCAGCCACCCCTACCTATAGGATTTAATCTACTGGAGTACACTGCTGAAACGAAGACCGGCAGATTCAAACCAGCCTTTCAATAAATTATTTATCATCAACTGTTTTAGACGTGGACATGTTTCCTGTGAAAGCTCTCATGCAGGCATCAAAATGCAGATCAAGTCCCCGAGATGAGTTTGAGACGCCCATGATAATCATAAGAAGGATTCAAAATGTCTGTGACAACTCTGACTAGAGCAAATGCAACAAACAAAACTTCAAATGTTCAAAATTCAAGCGAAAAAGCTAAGAGCTTTTGTGACTCATGAGGAAATTAATATTAAAAAAACTACAAACATTTTGAGACATTTTGAAGACCATTGGTCAACTAGCAGTCACAGCCCGGTGAGTTCCTGACTAAAAGACCAGACTTGTGTGTAGAAATTTACTTCAAACTTCCTTCAAGTAAATTAAACAAAACTGGTTGACACATTCATCAAACCTGAAATGTTAAAAGAGGAAACATTTACGTAACTCCAGTCCACATTTGCATCATCTTCCTTCTGCTGAGCGGTTCTTCTTGAGTAATTTGTACATTTATAAATTACTCAAGGGAACTACTGAAGAAACGTAATGTCACTTCTGCTATTTTAAAGCAGTTTTTAACAATTTACTCTAAGTTCAATATTTTGAAATTGATTTGAGATGCTTGTTAAATTGTAATTCAACCTACAATACTTAGCAATACCAATTAAACACTCCAAACATTGGGGAAGTTTTTGTTAAACCTCCTGAGTGGATTGGAAACAGAGGTTTATGAAGGAGGTGATGGACAACCAGTATATTAGTCATGAAATAGTTTTGTTTTTCTCAAAAGGTGAACACTTTCCAACAGATGCAAAAAGGAATCAGTTTCAGTCAATGAACAACCATAAAGTCTGCTCCTGATTTGTTCAATGACTGGGTTAATTACAGGGCTGCGATGTTCTGGTGACCCAGTGGGTGAAGATCCATATCATGTAATTACCATGTCACCAGAGCTTTGGTGTGAATATACACAGAACTCACAAGGTTCACCTAAAGGCAGACTTTGGAAACGAGAAGATTGTTTTGCTCATTTATTGCAAAATTAAGGCAAAACAAGCTAAGTCTGTTATTAGCTCATGATTTCAGGGCTAAAGACTGACTTGTATGGAGGACAGAATGTGACTAAATGAAATAAATAAATCCATAATAATATGTATCATTTAATTATTAAAAACATAATTAAATCCTTAAATTAACAATTAAATTATTAAGTACACAATTAAATTATTTAATTCATGATTTATCCAGTTATTTAATTTTGTCACATTCCACTTTCATGTGACATGAAATTGAAATTTTGTTAACTGTCAGTCTCACTCATCACACTCAGTGGGCGGGACTAACGCTGAGCATGTGAACTCCATTGCTTTGGTCTGATGTCAGTTCAAACATGGCAGCTCCCTCCATGCAGGAACTTAATTTGCTTTCTCTTGAACTGGTCAGAGATATTTTAAGCCAAGCTAGGGACAAACACAGCTGGTGCTTCTCCCCCAGAGTTTGTGGTAAATAAAATGGAAGAGTTCATTGAAGTTATTGGAGTTATTTCTGCACATTTTCTGGCCTGTGGATCAATCCATTATCTGTGCTATATTTGTCTTCATTTGCTGTGAGGAGCAGCCAATCAGGCGCCAGGGTTTGTTCACAAGCCCCCCTAGTCCCGCCCAAGAGTGAGACTGACAGTTATTACAATTTCATGATGCCACTGGAGGGTGGAGGGTGCCAAAATTAAAATAAATAAACAAATCATGAAATAACTCATTTAAAATATGCATTTCATTATTATGTATTTATCTGTTTCATTTCGTCACATCCCGTCCTCCATACCATAATCCTGGTCTGGCTGCAACTGGTCACAAAGGGGTCTCTTGGATTCTTGCAGATTTGTACAGATGTACAGACCTCGTGGTTGAGCAGACTGTCGAGCAGAAATTGCTCTTCAGTCTGAAAGAGAGCGAGATCTTCATGTTCCTCTGTTCTATTAATCTTGGTGAAGTTTGAGTTGAAAAGCTGAAACAGGCTTGAAGGAGAAGCAGACAGAAAATAATGCAATTGGGGATTTTTCCCATGAAACGTAGGAGCCGTAGGGATTCAGTGGGAATGTAAATGGGACTCTTTGGTCCTACATCATTTCATTTCATCCACTCATGCCCCGAGCCCTTTAGATGTGCTGCCTTTGTGTGTGGCTCTCTGGCCCAAATAAATCCTCCATTAGGAGTGTTTTCTTTACTGACCTCCCCTGACCTTCTCTGCTCACAGCGGCGTTCCTCTCCTCACCCGTTATAAGCCTGCTGAGTCCAGGGGAAGCAAACCAAAGGACGATGTGCCCCCCTGCACGGTGAGCAGGAGTGACGGCTGGTCTCAACAGACTGCAGCAGGGCTCTTGTGTACCTCTTAGAGAACAGAGATGTAACTCAGACAAGTCCAATGAATGAGTGTGTCAGGGGCTGGCAAGTTGACAGTATTGTCACTAGCAGTTTGGTCTGAGCTGACATCTTTCTCCTTGTCTAGTTTAGTAAAATAGTGCACATATGGCGTCTATATTACCAAAGACAGCCAGCTTATATCAACACGTGTGATCTTTTCTGCACAAGTTTGAGAATTACAGACTGTTAACGCCTTCTTGATGTTTAGTTCAGCTGTCATGTATATAAACGCAGAGCCGGTGTATGAGTAAGCGTGAACTCTGTCATTGCTATCTGGCACCTTTACCCTCCTGGTTATCAGATGCTTAACTGCAGACCGTCAGCCTCCACGCTCATTTAAAGCTTGTTACCATGGAGATGAACATTAGCTCTGGCAGCACGGCTTAAATATGTATCAGTGTTAATCGAAGATCAATACTGGGGCTGACGGCAGATGGACTCAACAGGACCTGGTCTGTGAGGCTCTCGGATAGATCACATCGAACACATGCCTCTGCAGCCAGCAGGTTTCTGTTAACACGCACTGTCAGAAGCACGATTGGTATCTGTCATTGCGTTTGATAGAAGAAAACGTGTATTGCAAAGTACATTTCTAAATGTACAGGTGTGCCATTTTATTTAATCCATGTTTGAACATGTTTTAAGATCACTCATTTTGACAGAAATGTGCACTGTGGTGCAGTGGTAGGGCAGAAAATGAAATGAAAGAACATTTTTTTCTTTTTTAACTTTCGTTTCTTCAAGACATAAAATGCACTTGTGTGTTGAAAGACAAAAATATCAGAGATTTAGCATCATTTGAAATGTCTGTTGATTTTTGTGCAGGGCAGTGAACATTGTGTGAAATGCTTGTGATGCATTTCTTCAAATTATGTGAGCAACACTGACAAAAATTCATGTTGCGTTGTGTTGAACCGATGCAGTCTATCAGAAATCAATAGAATGGCAATTATATGGTCATGGGAAAAAAGTTCATTCTCTTTCAATTCTAGGGATTTATATATTATAATACGTATTTCCTGTGGGATCAATAAAGTCATATCTTATCTTATAATACAAATGATTTTTTTTTTAAATTATAGTTTGTTCAAACCTAACCTGAAACGTACAAAACAACAATTTGCAACAACATGACATTCTACTGTGTTGTTTTTATAATAAATAAAAATGAAGCCAAAAGAGAAAAACTATGATAAGCACCCTCTTGCATACGTTAATAGGATTTAAGCTGGAAAGTAGCAGCCAGGCGATGCTAATCAAACAAACTTGATTAATTAATCATCATTTGTTTTACCACCGATAAGCAGGAGTTTTAGTATTTTGCTGCTATGGAGCAATTAAAACGATGCCAAACAGGAAAGACATCAGCAATGACCGTATAAATGCAGCTGTTGTTGCACATTAATCTACGAAGAGTTATAAGAGTTATGAGGTAATTTCCTGACATGTTGGAGTGCATCATTTTACAGTGAAAAAGATTTATGGATGAAAAACATGTAAGATAGTGCCAATCTTTCCTGGAGGGAGACATCTCAGCAAATACACCCCAAGTTCAGACTGTACAATGCTCTTAGAATGACAGCCCAACAGCTCCACTTTGGACTCCACATGACTCAGTCAACAGGTTCAAAGTTAAAGTTCATCTGTCGTGGTTTCAAGAGAGTATAAACCCAATGCAGAACTAACACAGGGAGCTCCACCCCCCTCCCTAAAACTTCCTTTTATAAATAAAAACAAAAGCTGACATGGCAGCAAAACTCATAGAACAAAAGGAGTCTCCGTCAGGCACGGGGACAAACCAAAAATGTGCACAAGCTGCACAAACTGCACAATGCTAAAACAATTTCTGAACTGACGCAGGGAGGACATGAAGGCTGAGGTGGACGAGGGGATGAGGAGCAGCCGTGCTGAAAGAAATGGGGAGCAGGTGAGAGTGGGCGTGGCAGGACCGAGGAGCAGGGTCAAGACTGAGCTGAGGGACTGGTTGCACAGAGGGACACTGAAAAAAAGAAACACGCCAGGAGGTAAAGACCACAGGAATCACAAAACACAAATAAAACCAATAAATGGACAAACAAGCCAAAATCTGATCTCAACATCATGATACCGATTAGAAACAGTCTGAATGAGCATGGCTTGTTTGGAAGCGTTGCCAACATGTTGCCTCTTCTCTTGGATGAGGATGCTGCATGACCTCCTGTAGGTTTGCAACATTTAATCAGACTGAATCACAACACTGCTGGACAAACAGGACTAAAGGCCAGATGTTTAACCACAAAGCACAGTGCCATGTTTGGAGAAAACCAAACAGCATTTCAGCTCCCTCATGCCAACAGTCCAGCACGGTCGTGGAGGGCTGTTGGTTTGGGCCTTTTGCAGCCACAGGATCCAGATATCTGACAACCATTGAGTCAACTCCTCTATATACCAAAGTATTTTAGACTCTCGTGTGAGGCCAAATATTAAAAATAAAGGTGTTGCAATAGTTCAACCTCATTGAACTACAGCGGTGGGACAATAAAAATGCTGACTAAGCAACTGAGTCGTAGCAGCTAGAGCAGGATCTACACATCCCTGCACTCAGTACTTATTGGTCAGTTGGTCATCTTTATCTACACAGAGGCTCTTACTCTGGTTCATTTTCATTTTTAAATCGCTTATTGGTCTGCTGCCTTCACATGGCTCCTATATGTCACACAATCAGTGCAGTTACAACATGCGCTCTCAGGCCATCATTACCTGCAGCGTCCCCTCAGTGCAGACTGAACTTGGCAAAAAAAGGCCTTATCTTACTCCGCTCCTATAACCTGGAATACCTTGCAAGAAGACTTGAAGCTGTCATCTTTGACTTCTTTATGAGATTTTAAGCAATTGAGATGTTCAACAGAAAAATCAAAGCAAACATGTTGCTGTTTTTAGTATTTTACCTTGTTTTATATCACCTTGATTTATTGTTTTATAACACTAATTGCATTTTTACTGCAGTTTATTGTTACTTTATACTTTGTATGTTCTGTCTAAAACAGGTTTCTGTTGTAAATGAGTCCTTGTGACTCAATGAGACTAAACAGGATAAATAAAAGTTGAATGAAAAAAATGAGCTGTTAAATCGGGGGGTGGGCAGTCTTTCCATTTAGGCTTTATTTTCTTGATTAAATGATGACTTGGAGAAATCTGTTGTGGGGTTTTGCACATTTCATGTTAGATTTAAATAAAAAGTTTGACCTGGTATTATGTCTCTGTTTGTAAAACATTAGAATTTAATAAATGTTGGACGTTTCTTCCTCATGATTGTAGGAAATGCACAGTGTAACTAAAGTGTTGGCGTAACAGCAGAATGTCTTTAAGTAAACTATTGGTCATTCTTTTGGTCTGAAAATTGTCTTAAATTTAGCTATGTAACTACTTGCATAGCTAATAATAATATTTAAAAGTCATCAGTGAGCAAATAAATCAGATGACTGTTCCTCTGTTTACCTGTTTGACGCAAATCATTTTAGTTGAGGCCAAGAAATAAAAGCAAATCCCTAATGTGACAGCTGGCTGTCATCCTTACTGGCAGCAATGGAGCTCTCACCCACCCTGGACTGTCTGGTGAACAGAAAGTAAGTGGGTGAAATGTTTGCATTGCTCACGAGTTTAAATGAGAGGGTTGATTCATCCGTCAGGCTCTTCAGATTTAAACACACTGCTGTGTCAGAGCACACTGACTCACACCGTGATGGACAAAATGCACATCGGGAGAAGGAACAGCCTGTAACTCAGACACTTTGCCCCTCGTGGTGTCGTGTTTGCTCAGTAGTGTATCATTCATGAAACGGCCATCTAATCTGAAATGAATAGCAAACAATACGATCGTTTTCGTCAGCCATAGCGGTAATTTGTCGGCTCAGTGGATCCTCCGTATTGTTTTATTTAAACTCGCCATTCTCTGTGTGCACAATCGAGAAGAACATTAGTGTTGGTGTTCAAGCAGATCTGGCCTCAGCAGAAAATCCTCCGTTTCCAGCTGAATAATGCTGAAGGCAGCTCGATGCGGTGTTGAATTCACGGTGTTGAATTTGTCTCGTCGCTGGGCTTCACAGTCTCCACACAAACACGTCTTGCCAAGAGAATATGACTTACACTGATCTGTTTACAGCGTTAACGCGACAACAAAACAGGACGAAGGCACAGCTGATTGTGCTCAAGACACTTTTGTCTGCGTCATTGTGCGTGCTGTCACGTAGGACACCCGTAAAATAAAAAGGATTTTAAATGATTATAACCATCAAAAATGAACAAGCAAATCAAAATCAAGCTGGAATGTTCCTTTTGTCTTTCTGACACCTTCTGTTCCACTCACATTTTGGCCTTCAGAATGAACACCTGGAGGGTGAGCCAACTCCTATCTGCTCTGAGTTGAAGGATCAATGAATATTAATGGGAATGTCAATGAAAATATAAAGCTCAAACCGAAAGCGATAAAATTGACAGGACGCAGCTGATGCAGGTTTAAGTGTGTTTGCAGACACGAGAAGAGAAAATGCAGCTGAACTCAGATGGTGTTGTCTTCAGGCTCTTGTTTACTTGCTGCTTGTCCTTGACAGCATTTCTCCTCCTCACTGGGCCCCAACAGAGCTCCAACTCATCATGATCATCCTTAAAATATTCAAAATTTCCCAGCCAGACACCAAATCTTTACATGAAAGCTTGAGCGACTTGACTGGTCATTGAATGTGAAATGCTGACATGAAATGTCAAAGCTGACTTCAAAAATGGAACAAATAAAGATTTGAGTACCACTTTACAATAAGGCTCCCCTTATAGATGGCAAATAAATAGTTTATAGATGTGTTATTAATTCCTCTATAAACACTTTATAAATCAGCATCTGTTTATTATGCATTAATTAATGGTGACAGAGACAAAAACGACAAGTTTCTTGCCAAATAGTGAGCCAAATCTGTTCAGAGTGGTTATATTTATGTTATGTATTATGTAGGATCTATAGTTGTATATACTGTACTTATAATGCAGTGATAAATTACAATATTATATTTAAAACAACTAAGTTTACAAATGCTTATTGTGTTTACCAGGTAGTAACTTAGTCTGAAATGTTTAATATAACAACTCTAGATGAAATATATAGGTGAACAGATCTGGCTCACTATTGGGCAAGAAACTGGTCCGTTTTGTCTCTGTCACCCTTAATTAATGCATAATAAGCAGTTATTAATGATTTATAACATGTTTATAGAGGAAATAATAATGCATCTATAAATGTGTCCATAGGGGTGGTTGTAGCTGAGTGGTTTGAGCAGTCAGAATCAGAATCAGAATAAGCTTTATTATCATTGCACCAAGATACAGTGAGAATATGTCCATGCAGTCGACTGAAAGATAGGTAGAGTGCACGTAGCTGCTGCTCTTTGAGAGCGTGGCCTCTTAGCCTTTTCAGAGTACTGTACATTTTTTAGATAGAAAAAGGGACAAAGCCATGAAGAGGGGATAGTGGCATTACAAAAAAAGATCACCTCTTGACCTAACAGAACACAATTTAAGACATAAAAAAAAATAAAAAAATCTCTGCCAGCAAGCACATTTATGAACACGTTACATATACATTTGACGACAGGGCAGTCCATGAAGCACTAACAGATAGTCCATTGTCCTGATGAGATGATGATCAGCTGGCATAGTTCAGAGTC
>JAVCKU010000001.1:7141702-7155994 GCA_032273985.1 Hypsolebias coamazonicus
CGGGCCGGATACGCAAAACGCCGGTTACCGGGAACGCCGGAAACCGGGAACGCCGGAAACCGGGGGTCACCTGTATAAACATGCGTCATGTTTGATCAAATGACAATTGAGCACATTTTTGGATTTCTGGCTTTTCCCCCTACATTTTGATACATAAGTCATCCTGATATAAGGAATGGTTCCAGAAATACTGCTTGATGTTTGTTATTAGACGGCCGTCAGACGACTATGTCCTCCATGAGACTATGGGGGGAGTGGTGGTGCAGAGGATTGGAAGGTTGTTGATCCAACTTCCTGGACCGACAACATCAAAATGTGGGTGGGAACGGTAAAGCACCCACACCTGCCTCCACCCTCATTTGCCCCACTCTGGGCCATTGAGCAAGGCCTTTAACCCCCACCATCCTCTCCCCTGGGCGCCCTATAACGGCGCTCTGCTCCACACAGAGGGCTGTGGTAGCTCAGTGGTCTGTGGTTGCGTCAGGAAGGAAGGAGGGAGCAGCTGAAAGAAGGAAAAAAAACGCCCATCAAAAGACGGATGCGTTATCGTGTAGCCGCCGTCTGTAGGTTCGTAAATGCGTTAACTTTCTTTTGTCCAGATCACAACATCTGAGCCTCTCAAGATACTTTAATAAAGTGCTGTATAAAAGTTTGTTGTGTAATGTGTTGCATGTGGGCGCCTGTCGCTGAGTATTTAAAACGGTGATGACAGCAGTGGACAATCATCAAGTTGAGAATAACGCAAAAGAAAATGGAATTAAAAAAAAATGGAACAAAAACAGCTGGGTTGTAAAGCGATGTAGAGTACTAGAGCAGTCGTCCTCCAGTGCAAGAGCTGGGAGTTCGAGTCCACCTGCAGTCACATGCCGAAGTGTCCCTGGGCAAGACACTGAACCCCTCATTGCCTCTGTGTGTCCCATCAGTTCTGATTAGTCTTTGTATAGATCAAGTAGATGTTGTATGAATGGATTGTTGTAAAGCACTTTGAGTATCTTGAGATAGAAAGGAGCTGTACAAGTACAGTCCATTTACCATGTACTCTTTTTCCTGAAGGTCAAGAGTAACCATGGAAAATTGGTGTTCCCCAATTTTTTTTTATTTTTTTATTTTTGTGATTCTGAATGAGAATAAAATCCTGGATGTCCACCCCGGCATGTTTTCCACATTCAAATGAGGATTTCTTGACATAATATGATATGGTAAATGTCAAATAATTTTTAGTCAGCTACGTTGCCAAGCTGATATAGAAAATCACTAATGTGCAGGTAAAGTAGCAAAAATGTATATTTTTGTTCAGAAAAGTGACATTCTTTACCATTAGACTTCAGACATTTCCTTCAGGGGACCCACATAAAGGTAATTATTCCTCATATTTTGACTAAACTTAAAATTTAAGTTTTTCTTTTTACCAATTCTGTCACTACTCTCATCTTGAGACCCTTGGTTTGACGTCGCAGGCCACAAATGAACCTAAACTAATGGATCATCAGTAAGATTGCCTTCAATTTAACAGTGATTTTCCACCACATTTATCAAACATTTGCCCTTTCACTAACATGTACTGGAAGTTTGAAAATTTCACTTGTTTTGGACACTTCAAGTACTTTCAACTTGACCATTTTGGCCCACGTGTCAACGTTGAGACACCATTAAACTACAGTATGTAAAGCAAATAACTACTTCAGTTATTGCTGCTAAAACAGTTAAGTCATGAAGTAGTTTTTATATACTTGCTCATATAACATGGTGGAATTCTTGGTTTTTGTACACTTGACGTTAAATTTGATTTTTTAATACCTGGTAAAGCCCAAGGTTTTTTTTTTTTATTTTTAATGTCCTGACTCATAAAACTCTACAACTGAAAGAGGAAGGACTTTTTTTTGTTACCCGCGACTGTATATGTCAAGCCAACTACACCTGCTGCAAACAAAGCACCCTGTTGAGCACTCTTCTTTTTGTCTAGTCTCACTTTTTCCTCACACTTACACACACATGCAAACCTTTCCTGTGAGCATCTGGCTAACAGACAGGCCTATTAGCCCACATGGCCTTACAGTGCCAAAATAACAACTGCAGCATATGCCTGCGTAATAATTGCATTAATGTTGAACATGTCTCTCTGGGGGGTGGCTGTGTTTGTAGACTTGTGGGGGAAAAATGGTATTTTTCTTGAAAGCACGAAATGAGAATTCAGTAAACGCTGGAATTAAAAGCAAGAGTACAGCACATGATCGCTAACTACATGCTAATGGATGAGCTCGTTTTCAAAATGGTAGACCATTACCTGGAGCTCAACGCTTAACATCTCCATAATGGTGAGCCCTAAGTGTTTACAACTCACATTAGTAAGAACCATTACCCAGTTTGTGTAAGCAGAGCTGTAGTTTGTGACTCCGGTGGTTGGGTTCACTCTACTGTGCTGCCTGGCTCAACCGACAGTGTGCACACCCTCTGATGGAGGATACAGTAAACTCCCTGCAGATGGTCCAGAGCACAGCGGTGCATTCAGTGTTTGATCAACCTAAAAGAACACGTGTCAGTCTTCCACTCCATTAAATCCACTGGCTACCCAAATCAAAGCGTTTGCCTACAAAGTGACTTTGAGGTTTGGGTCCTGCTATGTAAAAGGTCAGGCTTAAAGGATTTGATGTTCTGCCCATGTCCAACAAATCAGTAAGGTTGGATTTTAAATGAAAATAATAGTTGGTCTTTTTAGCAGGTATATCATTGTTGTTCAGATGTATACATACATTTTCTGCCATTTTTCTGTGGTTTGGCTGAGGTGGCATCAGGTCGAGATGGAAAACTCTGACACGCCTCTCCTCAGATTTTCCTGGATGTTTCCAGGCCAGAGGGGATTTCTCTCTCCAGCAAGGTTGCAAACCCTCTCTTGGAGAGACATGCCTAGAATGTACACCAGTTGCATACCTCATGATCATAGGTGAGGGTTGGATCGTATATTGGACCAGTAAATTGAGAGCTTTGCTTTTTGGGTATTGATTTCTCAGTTTTGTAATGTAACAATGCAGTGGACTATAAGGACGCTTTAAATGGAAGGTTTTTCAGAAACACAATTTAAACAAGAGCATGAACTGCTGTAGCAAATCCTACACCAAACTGGTATTTTCTCTGTGAAGTAAAAAGTATTACTGTTAAAACAACTACTGTACTGTCTAAGCTTGATTTTATGGAAAATCGCTATAGAAGTACAGTCCATTTACCAGTCCATTAATCTCACAAATGGAATTGAAATGAAGCTGAAATGAAACCAACACTCTCATAGTCTTCTTCAAGTGTGGGTTTTGGTTCCTACCCTTCTATGTAAACAAATATTAACATTGATCTTGGTAAAATTCAAATGATGTATTTTTTTTCAGGCGCTGACTGTTGCATTGTGTAATACTTGCCTGGCTGCTGTATGTTCAAGTATTCATTTTACTATTATGTTAAGGACAGCTGGGTTCTTTGATGCTCAAAAGTGAGGTCACACAACACCATGGTTGTGTGTGGGACTTGAAGTCCCAGAGCTCTAGTGAGCAGAGTTTGGTTCCTACAATACGACGTGGCAGGATCCAAAAAATGGGATCGTGTTCCTTCAATTCTGTGAGAATATGAGGGACGTTACTTCTAAATCGTGCTCCGCATCAGTACAGAGTGTCCCATCTTTTTATTACAATTGTGGAACAAGGAATTAGATTTATTTTTGAGCAGCAGGAATCATTTTAGCTTGAAGACTATTGACGATTTTTCCGAGAACTTAAAATCCAAAGTACTGCATATACTTCATACGTTGTTCTTGTTGAACTTGTATTCTTCTCGTTGAAATAGTGGCTGTCCTGAAACTTTACATGGACTTTCACAACTGTAAACCTGATCTATATTCAAGATAATAAAGTATCTTTGCACATTTATATAAAGTTTTGAAGTCAGATTTTTCTAGTGGTTTTTAACATGGTGGTATACGACAAAAATGGCTAAATCATCATCTGAACCTATTTCTTTAAGTGAAGAAACGTTTTGCCGCCCATCCAGAGGACTTTGTCAGTCTGTGGCCTGCCAACCAGATCTGTCCCATAGGTAGCCTTCATTGCTGTGTTTCAAGCCAACCTCCTGTTGGAATCTCAGAAACAAGCTCTTAAAAACGTGCAAACAGAGCACGCCTAACCGAAATCAAAACTGCACTGACAATGGTGGTATACGTTTATTTTGTCTTGATGTTAATGTAAAGGATTGGGCATAAAAGTTATGGCCTTTCAAACCTACAATGTAAAAATAGTTTTCAAAATAGCGCAAACGTGTTTTTTAGGCCAAGTCAACTTGCAACTGGCGGTGGAGCTGTCAATCATGGCAGAACTAATGGGCCCCAAACCTTCCACCAGCAGGTCTTTGCTGCCTGAAACGGTGAATTTCGCGAATCAGTGGATAAATGAATGCATTCTTACAAACGACAAAACCATTAACCTCTTGGTTTTGTGTTAAACTCTGTTACCGTGCAACAATGTGCAAGTAATGGATCTGACAAAGAGCTGCAAATATGATAGTTGATTTTGCTGGTCATGCTGACCCGTGAAGGGAATTCTACACTTGATTGGCGTGAGTTTTTATTCCAGATAATATGGCAACATTTCCTAATGTAGCAGGCATAAACAAATATAATCCAATGTGACAACCCAACAAAAAAGACTAAAGAGTCAAGTGTCATTAATGTGGATGTTGTAGCTATTATTGCACAATAACTCGTATGTATTTAAAGTGTTGCATTTGTGTACATTTTTGTTTTTCCGTTACCTGTAGTTAAACGTGAAATGTTTTTGCCTGTCTGCATACATAAGTTAGTTTGTCTGTGTTAGTAAAATGTTTTGTGATCAGTCAGATTTTATTGAAACTAAGAAAGTAATCCTTGGATCTACACCTATACACCTGATTGCATTTTGGAGTCATCCAAATTCAAGATGGCCGCCACAGATAATTTACATTGGCAAATTAAAAAAACTAGATTTGCTTCTAAATGTGTGCCCTTTAGCTATTGGTGTCAACAGGTTGTCTGTCAGTAAAGTATATGATAAACCAGCACTAGTGTTCCCAGCAACTTTACAAATGGACTTGGGCATTTTCCAGACAGGGAACATTTGGATGAATTTGAGGAAAACATCAATAATCAGAGAAAACTCAGAATTTGAACACTGATCTGATGAACAAAATATTCTGAGATTTTGACATGAACAATCGTCCCTTGCTATGTCACGGTTCACTTCTTGCGACTTCACTGTATCGTGGGGTTTTTACACCTTGTTTTTGTATTGTGTGTACTGTACCTGCTGTGCAGTGCTATGCATTCATCTCATCATCTTCATTGCCAATTTGTTTTAAGAGCATGTGAAGTGTTTATAATAAAGTAGAAAATGTTTATAGGTGTGTGGGAAGAGTTAATAAAGCCTTACTACACTGCTACTTGGGGGATTTTCATCTAGGTCTCTGGAACGTAACCCCCACGATAGGCGAAGGATCACTGTACATGTATTAATGCTAGTATTCTGGTATCATTGGGTCCATATTCTGCTTCTACAGTCTACAGAGTGCATGTATCCTTACAGACTGGTTATGGTTGATTTTTAGTGTCTGCTGTTATACAATATAATTTTCATTAGGAATTATTGCTGTGTCATGTTCTGTAGGCTATGGTATACCGTCATCTCTGAATGGGACTCTGCCCGACACATACCATGCTAAATTCTGAGCGTTTCATGTGACTGAAACATCCCCTAGAATTTCAAGATTTATTCAGAGAAAAGTCAGGGAAAACATGTTTTCATTGGTTAGTTAGTCAGATGAATTTATTCTATCCCCACAGATGTCGTGCCATATGCTCTGAATGCCATGCAATGTTTGTATAATGACCCCAAGTTGGCAGACTGATGACACACGGACTTAAATGCAAAAGGTAAGTGTTTTATTTACAGTGCTTGGAGGGGTTTTCTGGCTGTGAGAGGAAGCAGGGAACAAGGTGAGTATGATTGTTTGAGATCTTGATTGAAGACAATTGTTTGATCATATTCTTCTTCCTATTGTTTGTTGGCAGGTCACATTGAAGAGGGGAGAGGTATGAGGTCCTACGCAGGGGGAGATAAAGATCTGGAGAGGTGAGTAATGCTGTACAGGGGTAAATGGTAAATGGTGCTTACTTAGGCGCTTTACAGCACCAGCCATCCACCCATTCACACACACATTCATACACACATTCATACACCGGTGGCGGAAGCCATGCAAGGCGCCAGCCAGTCCCACCGGGAGCAACTCGGGGTTGAGTATCTTGCCCAGGGACACAACGACACATGGTGTGGGAACTCGGGATTCGACTCTCCAACCTTCTGATTGGGGGTCGGCTGTCACTACCACTGTACCACGGTGAGGATAGTGTCATTACAAAAAAGATCTCTTCACACCTTGTCCTATCAAGACATGATTAAGACAAAAAAACTCTAACAAGCACATTTATGACCACGTTACATATGCATTTGACAACAAGTTGGTCCACGAAGCATTAACAGATAGTCCATTGTCCTGATATGATGATGGTCAACCGTCACAGTTCTGATGAGTCTCCACAGAAGCGACAGACAAAGCTTTTCCTTAGTTTAAACATTTCCTAGGAGAAATTTGATAAGTCGGTCTGTTTTCGAGGCCAACCGGGGCAGTCAGATTCAGATAAGCCACAATTGTTCATTTTTACAGGCAGACTATTTTTCTTGTCAGTCTTGAGTCTTACTTGTACTTTCAAGATCTGAAATGGCCAGATTAGGGTGCATTCTACTGGTCCGTGCTTATGAGTTCCTCCAAGGTCATTCCAACATGCTGGCGAGTCCCAAAGCCTGTGATTCAAATCACTTCCTTCTTACGGTTTAGCTCATAAATCAGCTGATTTTGAGTCCTCAAAGCACGAACCAAACCTTTACAAGCCTGACCAGGCCAAATTAGCTGCAGCTGTCTTCTTTGTATGTTGATAAACCAGGAACCAGACAATTCCAGAAACAGGAAATCTGTTATCATAAATCCAATTATATCCAAATTCGGCATCCTCCATTGACAGCAGAGATAGACACATCACGTTCAACTTCCCCAGAGACATATCCAGCTGCATGTGTGTCGTCCGGGCAACATGAGGGCTTTCCAGACTCTGTCGCTTTGTTGAAAAGATTTTGTCATTTGTGTCAAAAGTTCTGTTGGTCAGATCCAAAACAGTAGTTTCATTTTGGAAGATATGTAAAAATACACAGACAGAGAGCAATAAATGCAGGAGGAGAACATGGAGAGGAAAGAGAACGTGTGCGCCTCATTACAGAGCAAGAAATAAAAGTTATCCACCAATGCAAGAGTTGGAAGTTCAACTCCACCAGCAGTCACATGCTAATGTGACCCTGGGCAAGACATTGAACCACTCATTGCCTCCAATGTGTGTCCCATTGGTGAATGGATGTGATGAAGCACTGATTATTCTCTGTATAGATCTAGTAGAGTGCTGTATGAATGGGTAAACGAGGACACAGATTGTGTTGTAAAGAGCTTTGAGTGTCTTGATCAGATAGAAAAGTGCTATACAAGAAGCACAGTCCATGTACTTCTACTGACAGACATAGCTAAATGTTTCTTTTTCTGTGTACACATGTTTTTGCGTGCATGCTTCTTGCTTTATGTTTACTTTGATCTGAGAGTCCACTCTGAAACAGCCTTCATAAGTAAAACATAAAGGGCCATTAGGAGGAACCATTTTACTGTAAATGTATCATGCATGAGACTCCTGAGGAGAGCTGCCCTTGGCCTTCATGCTGCTGGAGCTGGCATGGACATCACAGAAAACTCAGTGGTCAACACTGCACGTCGTCTTGATGGCACAGCTCAGAACTGATGACTGGACGCACAGAGACTTATTCTTTTATTCTGCGCTCGACACAGAGTGTTTGCATGTTGGTGGTTTTTTCCATTTGAATGATTTACACCCTCAAACGCACTTGTTACATCTGTAGCTGCATGTTTAAGTTTTTAACGTGTCAGCTATCATTATAACATTCTTATATTTCTGTTATAGTGGCTTTAACGGCAGCTTGTTTTAGCGATGCTGTCGAGAACCTGAAGCAGTCTCCTCAGATGAATAATGCATGGGCCACTGCTGACAACACGCTGGCTTTGAGTGCAGTGCTCTTGTCTATTTGTAATCACGGCGACTTTTTAGCCTCTGAACACTGTTTTCTTTCTGACTGGTTTTTTCCCCCAGGAGAATGAGCTTCAAGGTTTCCTTCAGGAGAACAAGCACTTGAGTCTTCAGTGGTTCAACAGCAGCCACAAAGCATCCGAGTATGAAAAGGTAAGAGGTGAGGAGGCTTTGCACGACAGCTTCCGTGTTCTTAAATACAGCTTCACAGAGCTGTTGACTCGGATCAGCGTTTCTTCTTCACAGATTGAGGCCCCTCTGTTGTCACTTTGATGCAGTGTCGTTTCTGGGTCATGCTGTCTTAGCCACGTTGGTGAAGGAAACTAGCTTTCAATTCTATATACCGTATATATATATAAACACTCTTCCACAAATATTTTCCCTGTGTGGAATGAAATCAAAATAAAACAGCAAGCCTCAGGTCTCTATAATTTACTGACGGATTTGAGATCATCACTTTGAAGACAGGGCAGTTCTAAGCCTATACACATTTAAAGGCAGATCTTCTTTCTCATCGCAGATTATCCCCCAACTTTGAATCCTGTGCAGTTTAGCTTGATCTGTCTATTTTAGTTGACTGCTAGCTTTATGCCTGCGGATAGGTTTTATGATTTGGGCTCACCGGTCTCGGTGTTTTGATTTGCTGGCGTTGTTAGTATCGCTATCCTTGAGGAATCACTGGTCATTCATGGCTGCTCTGAGGAAAGGGGGCTTCGGCTCGGCTACAGCTGCAGGAACACGTAAACACAGAGGCGATTAGGGGCCTTTAAAAGAGCTGACGGAAAATACTGCCCCCTTCAAAGTAGTGTAAACAGTGCTATCAAGAGTGTGTGGAAACAGTCCCATTCTTCAGACACTGAACTGACAGAAACATAAACTTCCCTTGAAGAAATCAGGTTCAAGTGCTTTAAAACTTGCTCCACTTGATGCACGGTGTTTGTTTGACGGCGAGACATGAATAATTGATTCACGTTTTGGTTCACAGCAGTGGGAGTGAGTGAATTATGTTACTCTTGCATCATAATAAAAACAATAAAATAGTTCTTCCGTATGTACAACCAGCTCCCCTGCCAGTTCCTGACCTGTGACAATTTTCTGTCACGTAATGTGTAAAATACTTAAAATAAAAAGCAGGTGCCTCACAAGCTAACAGATATTATTACAAATAATTGGTTGCTTTAGTTGTGATTCTTGATATGTGGCTGTAGAAGATAACTAACATTTAATAAAACTGGAGAAATTGCATTTCCTGTAAAAATGCAGTGTAAATGCATAGTGCAGAAAAACTTGCTGAAAAACAGCTGAAATTAACAAAAAAAAAACATGAATAAAGCAGAAAGAACACATATTTGCTGAATTAGGTTTAAATAAGCAGAAATGAACATACAAATAGGAAAATTACCTAAAAAAGCTGAAATTAGCAAAAAAAAAAATGATAGGCAGCTGAAAAGGCAACAAAAAAGAGCTGAAATGAGCTAAAGAGATGTGGAGTTAGCTGAAAAAACTAAAATTAGTATAAAACAACTAAATAGTTGCTAAAATTGCAGAAAAAGCTGAAACTTGCGTAAATCAGCTGAAAGGAGCATAAAAAGCTGAAATGTACAGAAATAAGTTAGAAAAAATTCTGAAAGGAGCACAAAACAGCTGGACGAAATAGCTGAAATGAGCTGAAAGTAGCTGCAAAAAGTTTGAATTTGCACAAGGAAGCTGAAAGAAGCTGAAGCAGAACAAAATGTGACAGGATCAGTAAAAGGTTATAAACAGAGCTAAATATCTGAAGGATGTAAAATGAACTCAATTCATTTCCCATGACAAAAAAAAAATGGCAGAAAAGGCTAAATATTTCAAAAAGCTAAAGTTGCACCAATACCAAAAGTCACAGCAAGATTTACCTGAACGAGCTGAATGTTTTGAATTATGATTTGTTGAATTAGCACAAAAAATGTGGAACAAGATAGATGCTGAAAAACATACGGAAGATAAATGGATCACAATAGAGTGAATGCTTCATAAACATTCACACTATTATTAATATAAATCCCGCACAACGATAAAAAGTACTTCTTTCATATAAAATATGCCACTTGCACTAGTGGGTGTGTCGCACTAAAACTGGCTCTGCCTGTGTTTATGTGAGAGTATGTGGAGAAGAAACATTAAAAGTCAGCTGTCATCGCCCTGATGGAACAGTCTTTTGAGACAAAATCAATTTATTTTATTGATATAGAGCAATACACAGCAAAAGTTATCTCAGAGCTCTGTACAAGGAGGTAATTAAGTTAGAAATAGTCAATTTATCTCGTTTATAATGTAATACAGTTGAAATCTATACATTACACTTTACCAAAGAAGCTTGTGTTTAAACTAAAGTGGTGGTGATTCATGTTGGCTGCCCCCTCCAACCAATATTCAAACACGTTTGTACTCACTGGTTTTAAATACAGCATGAGAGTTGACCATTTTGCATTATTTTATGTTGTGTCATATTTATTATAGTCTTTATTTTTTATTGTTTTTAAGGGCTCTTGTGGCACATTTGGCAGAGCTGTTGCCTCTCAGTGAAACTTTGCCGGATCAAATCCTGGCTGAAGAGGTTTCTGGAGGCAGTCTGCATGTTCTCTCCATGCATGCATGGGTTTTCATGCATTTTAGACTGATTGGCAACTCTCAGTTGTTCCTAGCAGTGGATGGTCTGTCTTTAGGTGGCCCAGTGATGGACTTGAGACCTTACAGAGTGCACTCCGCCTCTCGTACAGTGAGAACATTTGAGATTTCGTAGCCATGCATGTGTAATGATACCAGCCAACCTGCAGGTATGTTGTGTTTTGAGCCTGTCAATTAACTCTAAATACATGCAAACATACATACAAGTGATTGCAGTGTTGGTAGACATAACTGCTTCACATTAAAGTCACCAGTTTGATTTTTGGGTGTGAAGGACTTTCAGTGTGAAGTTTGCAGATTTGTTTAGTGCATTTTTTCTCTGAGCGCTGCAGTTTCCTCCCACAGTCCAGTAATAATCCAGTTTCTGAAGATAATTTATTCGTGAGTATGAGTCTGCACAGCCATGTGATGAACTTGTCTAGAGTGTACTGTTCCTTAAGGACTGTGCAGAATATGATCGATTGATTGAATGGACGACTCCAGTAAAGGAAACATAAACATATGAAAGCAATCGTTTTGTGTCTAAGAAGAACAACATTCTCTTCAGAGTGACTCAAATGATCTTTTGCACATAACAGTGAGTTTATGTGCATTTGTAGTAAAGTGACCTAACATGCATGTTTTTGGTCTGTGGGAGGAAACTGGAATACCTGGAGAAAAACCTACTCATGCACAGAGAGAGCATGCAAACTCCACCTAGAAAAGTGACCTTCTCATGGACAAGCGGCAGCTCTACCAGCTGCACCACCGTGCCGCCCCATGCTGTGCATGAAGCAAACAGGAAAAAGGCAGACTAACGAGCAAACATGAGAGGTGTCAATATTTCTTGAAAGCTTGACTTATAAATATGTTCTGAAGAAAGAAAGCCAATTCAGAAGCTGTTAGGCGCACAATGTTTCACACTGAGAAACGTTCAGAAGCTTTGTTTGTTTACAAGAGAACTCCCCGGGGGATCTTTAATTTCCGTTTGTGGAAGAACCTGAGCAGCAATTCTGCAATCAGTTATTTCCAAAAGAAAAAGTAGAGCAGTACACATGCACAATGTCATGCATTTAATTGTTTGTAGTGTCTACATTCTTGTCTCTGTCCAAGACTTTTCTGAATCGTGCTCGTAACACAATTTAATGCAGAAGGAAAAGATGTGCATTTCATGAAACTTCAAAGCGTGACCTAAAAATGAAATACACATTTTTAATGGGCTGCTCTTTCACTTTCTGTGCAGGTGAAGTCAGAGTATGCTCAGCTTAAAGAGGCCCTTGGTGTTGTGACGCAGGAGAGAGATTTAGCTCTTTGGGAGAGGAACCAGCTCCAAGGCAAACTGGAGAACTTAGAGCAGGTGCTCAAGGTAGGAAAACCAGATCCAAGCATTCCCACTGTCCACTGGTATTGATTGCATTCCCAGTTCTAGAAGCCTATTTGTCCTGGGTTTCTTTTTGTTGAGCCTAACCCTGAACCAATCCTCTCCCCACTCCTACCTGTGCTGCACTCCTCCTTCTGCTTCTGTACTGCTGAACTGTCTAATGTCCTCGACATGTCTGTTGCCTTCCAGTGTCGTGTTGGGAGGTCTGACCAGGAGCTGTGAAAGAATACAGGCTTGGAGCAGTCTGCCCTATTCCATTACTTTTTCACCCCTTTACATTGTCCAACCTCACTGGGTCCGTTGCTACCTCCATTCCCCCTGTCCCCTCGTCCCTCTTCTAGTTTTGAAAGGTATCACTGCTACGTCCATCTGTTGGGGAGCAGCCCTAGTTAGCCCCATCCTGAATGTTTTCTGTCCACCTCAGTGGCTGTGCTTATATCTCCCTCTGTTCGTGGGCTGCTTACCAAACATACAAATGATCACGTGGCTATAAGACCAGAGCACTGTGGTATGGGATTTATGCATGAGGCAGGATAAAGAGTTTGGCTTTCTGATGACTGGAGGGGGAGGAAGAGGAAATATAAAGAGAATGGGGCACCCTCCACGATGATAATGTCACCCACAGGTCTGATGACATTTCCTATCTTAGATCTAAATAGTTGCGGCATGAAAATGTCATTTGCTTCCTTCACCTTACAGTGTGTCAAATATTCACTCAGTGGGGAACAGCGGTGTGGTGACACAGGTGCACTGTGTTATGAAGAGCCCAGCATCCAGTCTGTTGTACTGTATGGCTTCTCTGGTTGTTATGGATGATCACAGACAAGTGAGCACGCTGCAGAGTTTGCTCACCCCTTTAATGTAACATTCAGCCTCAGCTGGGTCCTGCAAAGTCAAGATCCAAGAAGACAGTTTTTTAAAGCGTCCTGTTGCCCAGTCTTTACAGCAGGTGTTGTGTTACCTAAAGGGGGCAGCAAATCCACTGTCGACAAGTTGTGTGGTTCAAACAGCAAAGCATCTCTAGTCCTCATCTTCTGCTCAAAATTTTATATTTGTTTCTACAGATGACTTCACATAAAGGCGTTCGTTTTGTGCGACACTGTCCGTCTTTCTTTTTCTCGAGGATTTGAATGTAACCTCACAGTTATCAAGCCTCTGTATGTGAACTGTGCACATGTCAACACATTCGTGTTGTCTGAACATTGACGTGAAGACTCGAGATGCGTGTTGTGTTGGCAGAGTACCACTGGGTTGTAGTTCCACTAACAGAAGTCCTCTCTACGTCCCCCTCATCCTGCAATCTTTCCCCCTCTGGCTCTCTTTCCCTACACCTTTTTGTGGACAGCATATGCGCGAGGCTGCAGAGCGAAGGCAGCAGCTAGAGTTGGAGCATGAGCAGGCCCTGGCTGTACTCACTGCAAAGCAGCAGGAGATTGACATTCTTCAGAAGGTAAAGGAAATCTGATTGTATAACTCTCACGGCACCTGAGGGCTCAGCTTTCTTGTTTGCTCTGGTTGTGGCTTATGTCATGGGTCATTGGTGAAACATCAGGGTCATACACATTACGCAACAAAAGACTTAAAAAATCATCCACAGGTTAGAGAACCCCCCTGGCATTGATGTTTCCAGTGCTCCTAGAACCATTCTTGAAAATGTGAATGTGTGACGCTTCAAAAAGTACTCGTCGTGTTTGATACAAGCAAGCTGATCCGAAACATACAGATAGAACAGAACAAACTCAAGGCCTAGGATTCCTTGAAGGAATGTGTGTCAGCTGTCGCCTTTCATCCCAGAGTTTTAAAGTAAATTCATCTTGAGAACAGAAGATGTTATCCTTTTGGCCAAATTTTCACAAATATTCCACAAATACTGTCATAGTATCCATTTCAAGCTTGTTGCAGAAGAAGCTCAGCTACTAACACGAAATTTCAGCTCAACTCCAGCTCAAGCTTTTGACTCCAACGCAGTTAAAACTGTTCATTCATTGTCTAAAAAAGCTAAGTCTGGTCCTCTGGACATTCAAAAAACAAAACAAAACAAAGCAAAAAAATTGTAGAAACG
>JAVCKU010000001.1:7229311-7239689 GCA_032273985.1 Hypsolebias coamazonicus
GTGTTTTCTTTATAGAAATAAATACAGTGAGATCTCACTACCTTATAAACATGGTTTTATTTTTCTTGTTATGCTGCATTAACTTTGAACAAGACTTTACTGACCTGCAATGTTTAGGTATTGTGTAGCCATAGCTACTTTTGGCTTTTAGCTACAGTCATGCTACTTTGAGCGGTAAGGGGAGTGGTGGTGCAGAGATTAGAGAAGGTGAGCGTGTTCGACCCCCTGGACCGACAACATCAAAATGTGGGTGGGAAAGTTGAACCACACACACCTGTCTCCAACCTCATTTTCCCTACTCTGGGCCCTTGAGCAAGGCCCTTAACCCCCACTATCTGCTTCAGCTGGACGCACTAGATGGCAGCTCTCTGCTCCACACAGAGGGCTGTGGTAGCTCGGTGGTCTGTGGTTGTTGCATCAGGAAGGACCTCCGTCGTAAAAATAATTGCTAAGTCGTCGTGTGAGTTAGTTCACTGTGGTGAAGTGTGAAGGGAGCAGCTGAAAGGACAAAAACTGCTTTGTGTGAGCTGTAGCTTCAGTTCTGCAATTTTTAGCTTATAGCTAGCCTTCTGCTACTTTTATCTACTCTTCTGCTACTTTTGAGTTTTGGCTAGCTGTTTGATTCTTTTCCACTGACGTTTTGTCCATTTTATTTTTCTAGCTAGCATTTTGCTTTTGAGCTTTTAGCTAGTGCATTTTAAATAACACTATGCTTCTTTTAGCTTTAACTCATGTTCAGCTTCTTCATCAATTTTCAACAGTCATTCAGCACTCACTGCATTTTCACAGAAAACACCATTTCTTTAGTTCAAAGTTATTTATTTAAGAGCAGGCTGACTCTTTAGTTTTGACGCTCTATGGACCGTCTTCTTCATCATCACAGCCAGATGAGTCAGAGGTCCCACAGAAGACGAGCTTTTCTCTTGTAGCCGCTGACAATTAAAGGAAAAGTGCTGCGAGAATCACTGCAGGTCACTGGAAGTATACATTTCAGAGACGACCCACACTCCCCCAAACGCTGTGAACAAATTCCTATGTGTATACGTCGAGTGTGCACGTGTGCGTCATGTTGGAGCTGATGATTTTGAGAGACAGAGCAGCGCTTTCAGAGCAGACAAGCCTCAACTAGTAAACAGGTGCTGCAGGAGCAGCTGAGGATGAGGACATGGGGCGTCTCCACCAAGTGTGATCAAAGACGAGTTGCCTCAGCCGTCAGTCATCCCAGCAGCTTGATTTACGCCACAGAGCTGCAGACTTTAATGATGGTGGCAAAGCAGCGCATAAAGAACACAAAAGGACATGGGTCCCATCAAATCCCTGCATAGAGAACGCATACAGTTACAGATGTTTATCATTATTATTATTACAGAAACAAAGTGTTGACTGATCATAATGATGCTTTTGTACACTGCTCTGTACTTGAGATTAGCTAGAAAGTGAAAAGCTCAAACTTCAACCAGTCAGAGTAATCTAAATAAATCAATTATGAGAGGTTTAACGTTCTTTACAAGCAAGAGCCTCTCACATCATAGCCTGAAGCTGGTTGTGGTTTCTGTTTAGCATAGAATGCTGCCAGTTATTATTTTATTTCCAGATATGCTGGTTTATATTGATCCATCAGCATACAGTCACATTGCTGAAATAGGATAATCTCGTCAAAAGAAGGAAACATTTAACTCATCGAGACGTTTTTCTTCTAATCTGCTACAAAACACTTGAAAACAAGTAATCTGGTGGAACAAGATCGTTTTTAAAGCCTGAACACAGTTGACCACCTAAAGAGACTTCCCAGCAGTTGTATTATGTGCTTGCTCTGAGCAGGATCCCTTTTTGCTTTGAAGAAAGGAGACGAAGATAAGGCCTGGAGAGGGGTGGTAACTGTCATTTATATTTACAGCCTCGCTGCACACCTCGGGGGCTGTTATCCAGGTGGCCTCTGCTGAGGCTCTCAGAGAGCTCACACCTTTTTTGTTGCGACTCACAGTATCAATAGACACTGGCTGACTTTGATTCAGCCACACAGAGGTTGAGTCATGTGCTTTGTGACTGTTAAAACTGGTTGGGTCGGCGTTGCGACTTGAATGGCTGCAGGGATGAAGAAATGCTGCTTTTCAGAAACTTCAATAAACCATAAGAGAACTTTCAAACATCAGCGTTTAAACTTTTTTTTTTCCCTCCGCCCCTCTTCCTTTTATTGGAACGATAAAAAAAAAAAAAAAAGTTTTAACTCCCTAAATTGTTTTCATCCTTGGTGATTCTGACAAACTTTGCAGCATGTGGTGTTTAGGGGTTGACATCTGCATTAGGCCGTTGGCAGCACTGTCAATACAAAAATCAACTGCTCTCATAGATTCAAAGCGAGACTTGTGCACCTTAAAATAAAAATAAGAATTATTTAACACAGAACTCTCCCGATGTTTGACCATGTGTAAAATTTGCTGTTGTTGTTTAAATAAATAAGTGTAAGTAGTTACTTTAAATCAAGGTTCTCCTAAAACTGCTGCTGATGAGTCGACTGACAGATATTCTGTATTTTGAACCATTGAAATGGTCTAATCCAGTACTGAGTGAGCTGGATTATTGGATAAACACGTCACAGTATGGACCAACAACACAGCAGAAACCAAGAACAAGTGTTAAGATCAGATGAAAAACTAGAACAAGGTCTGCGCTGTACAAGGACTCTCCTAAAGGAAGTTATCAGTTTAAAACAAACATTTAAATAACATTAAAACAGAAGGATAAAGCAATGATTTAATTGGGATAAAAGGTTTTTTCTGTTTTGACTGTTAGCACTAAAAACTTTCCATTACTTCATGTGAACTTACAGTAAATACATGTTTAAAACAAGCAGATTAAACATGTTCAAATGTGTTCTGTATTTAAATGTACAGCCATGAAACACCTTTTTTCTGTAATTTTTTTTTATGTGGCCAAGTTGAAATGAATAAAAAATACGACTTTTCCATTTATAGTTTTGCAAATAACATCAGCTATTTGACTTTACTGATTACTTTTAGAATTAATACGTCTTAATTTTTAGAAAACTGTACGTTCCATTTTATTTTTGTTACACGAGACGTTTAGAGCCTTCACCCTTTCTGATCTTGTCTGAAATGCAAATCATTTTTGTTGATTTTTTTTTTTAAACCACATTTGTTTCCTCCGGATATTCTTCGCGATTACAGTAAATTTGATTTCGTTTTTTTAAATCATGAAAAACAGAGAAGCCAGAAAACGCATAAAGACGAATCACTTCAGAGATTCCAGCTTTGCGACAACACATTTAAAACTAGAACGTTTATTTTTTTCTATAAAATCTCATTTTTTTTAGAAACATATACAAACACTTCCTTGTGCTATAAAATAGCAAAGGGGGGAAAAAAAGGCAGAAACGCTGTGAACATTTTTTTTTCCAATAAAGAGTGCTTGATTAATTTATGACGTGGATTCGCCTCACAACGGGGCATTTCGGAAGGTCTCGGCGCCTTTCAGCAGCTGCTTTCAGTCCAGTTTAAACACATGACACCGCCTGGATTTCCATTAAAAAGCCCAGAAACAACAGTCATCTCTCCGACCATTGTCTGAAATGTGTTGCCAGCCAGAGAGGAAAACAACTATTGCACATAATTCAAGTAACACAAATCCAAAAAGTTTTTGTCTCTGGAACAATACCGTTGATTTTAATCCATGTTTTCAAAAAGAACTAGAGTGAAGCAGAGTTTGCTCAAACAAAACCTGCTCTTGTTGTACGACATGGCTGAAAATACAAGAACCAAACGTGTGTTCTCAATGCACGATGCATAAATAAAGCGTTCGATTCTTTTTGTGACGGCTTTCTGATCGATCACAAGTCCTGCTTTTTGGGGTTTGTACACAGTGAGAACCAGCTCATACGCATGTCGGAGGGGGTCGGGTGGGCTCGTACTTCGTGTTGTGCCCTTTGAGAGACGGGTGAGGTTTCATGTAGGGCCTGCTGCTGGTGAAGACACTGGCAGCCTTCCTCCTCGTCCTCTTCTTCAGCTTCCTACTGAACACGTTCTGCCACGACTGCAGCGTCTTTGAGGTCCAGATCCACATGCCGCTGGTGATGCCAACCACCAGCAGCATGAAGATCTTCACCATGAAGATCTCCACGGCGGGGATGGACGCCTTCATGACGCACTCATCTGAGTCAGGCTCGCTGCTTTCCGTGCACTTGTGCTCCGTGGCGAGGATGCGCCAGTAGTCCATGTTGAGCCTCTCATAGAAGTAGCAGGCGATGACGCAGGTGGCTGGGACGGTGTAGAGCACTGAGAAGACGCCGATGCGGACCATCAGCTTCTCTAGCTTGTCCGTGTTCTCGCCCTCGGTTTTCATGATCTTCCTTATGTGGAAGAGGGCCACGAAGCCAGACAGCAGGAACGAAGTGCCGATGATGAGATAGCAGGAGAGGGGAATGAGCACGAAGCCGGTCAGCGCTTTCACATCCATGCTTCCCACGTAGCAGACGCCTGTTAGCTCATCCCCAGCCACCTTCCTCATCACCAGGATCATGATGGTCTTCACGGCTGGGATGGCCCATGCGGCCAGGTGAAAGTAGCTGCTGTTGGCCTCGATGGCCTCGTGGCCCCACTTCTTTCCTGCAGCCAGGAACCAAGTCAGGGTCAGGATAACCCACCAGAGGGAGCTGGCCATGCCAAAGTAATACAGGATGAGGAAGACAATGGTGCAGCCCGTGCTCTCCAGACCTTCTTGGATGATATATTGAACCCCATTGTCCCTGTCACAGGCTATTCTGTCAGCTCCCACAAAAAGTCGAACGAGATAGCCCACAGAGTAAACACAGTAAGACATGGAGAGAAAGATGATTGGCCGCTCAGGGTATTTGAACCTCTGTGGGTCAATGAGGAAGGTGAGAACAGTGAAGGCACTCGAGACAAAGCAGAGGATGGACCAGATGGCCATCCACACCAGAGAGAACTGCTTGTCCCCCTGACTCCAATACACATCCACTTTTGAGTAGCACTTTGGGGCACATGACTCACTTTTTTCCACAAAGTGGAACTTGCCAGGGTTGCTGCAGGTCTGTTTGCTGCCACCGCTGTCCTTAAGGTGCAGGTCATGTCCGCTCATGGGCCGCTGGGGCCTGAACTCTGGAGGCTGGGTGTGGGACACTTTGGGGGGCTCGTCAGAACCGTTGTTGGGCGCCTCCATGCACAGATTGTTGGGGTCATTTTTGGTGGGAAGACGGGAGCAGTCTAGGGAGTCAGGCCAGGGGAAGTTGAACCTCTCCAAAATAGGCGAGCACTTCAGCTTGACCTGCTCGCACATGACTCGGCACGCCGGGATAGGGTTGGACACCTGCTCCGTGCACATTGGAGCGTACAGCGAACACAGGAAGAACTTGAGGTGGCTGTGACACCCGTACTGTATAAGTGTGGAAAATTCCTGCAGCTTTATGGCCGCCTCTTTTTGATCATCATGTCCCATGAGGTTCGGCATGCGGGTCATGTTGTAGCCTATGTCTTTACACTGGGGGATGCTAATATGCTGACATCTCCCCTCTCCTGACCAGTCAGGGTCTATGGAGCTGATAGCTGAGGTCTCGCTGCTCCACAGCACCAGCAGCACAGGGATGAGGTTCACTGAACGCATCCTCCCCGCTCAGTTTGAAGAAAAACAGTCCAAAATGTACCTCAGCCACAAAAAAGGCAGGTTTCTTGCATTGCAAAGTGACGGAAAGCTGCTGCTGGAAGTTAGAAAGGGAAGAACTTACGCAGTTGTTTTGTTGCAAAGCATTTCTCCCTTTCACTTTAGAGTTGTGGAGTTCAATGAAGGCAGAAATCCTGCGATGGAGCGCAAATGTTTCCTGGCTGTCAGGTCCATGCTGCTCAGTCTGGCTTGGAGCTACACGGGTAAACCAAAAAAAAAAAAAAAAGAACGAAAAAGAAACTCCTCTGATGAGTTCCCCCCTTCTTTTGTTTCCAAACGGCTCCCGGTGATCCCCTTCTTTCAAGATCGGGTCTTTGAGGAAACACGTTGAAAAGAAAAAATAACTTTTAAAAGTGTTTCTCTTCCAGCCTCTTCACGCAGGACTGTGCGCCAAAAGGCGCCGGAAACAACAAACAGAGAGCGCGTCAGAGAAGAATCCACGAAGCGTGTCCAGAAAGCCTGTGTCGCTCCTCGCTCCCTCCCGGGGCGCGCGGGCGGGCTGTGTGCGTGCGCTTGGTGGCGGAGCTCGTCTGAGCTGGTCGGAGCCTCCGTCCCAGTCCAACCTGCCAAAAAAGATCCGCCTTCAAACAGCTGCTTTGCATAAGAAACATGACACTGACGCGCGCATTGTTTCCCAAACGCGCGGAACTGCGCTCCCACGTTGCTGCACAAACTTCCCTCTCTCGCTCCAAAACTTTCACGACCGAACGAAGCGCGATCTACAACGCGTTGGAGATGAATGAGAAGGTGACGAGCGTTTGGGCTCATCCACGTGTGCACGCTTGTCTGTTAGCAAAATATCTCACGAACCAGTGGGCGAAATGTAGCCAAACTTACAGAAAAGACTGATTCGACGAGCGTCTGCAGCTGATTGACCTGTGAGGCCAATCCGTGACAAGATGGCCACCACAGCCAACTGATCTTAAAAACACCAACATTGCTGTAAGTCAGTCATCTTGACAGATATTAGTCTATACTGGGTAGTAACTGAGACTTATCCACAAAACATGGTCTGAGTATGAACAGACTGCACAAGATACGATTTTTAAAATTCACTATGATTGGAGTCAACTCTGTTAGCAAAATATCTCACACACCTGAGGATGTATGTTAAGGAGTCTTTCAGGAAATAATCACTGAATGCACATCTACAAATAAATAGCTTTTGATGCCAAACTAACGTAAGATGGCTACCACAACTAATTAAGCACCAAACACGGTTAATTTCAGTTATTTTTATAGATGGTGCAGAAAAAAAAATGATGTGGTTGCAACTGAGGCTCAAGTGTCACACCTGAAGGATCTTTGTTTAAAAACTTCAGCATTAATTACGGAGTCATGTTTGTCTGTTGGCAACATCTGTCATGAACCTGGGCTGCCTTCAATGAAATTTTCAGGAACCAGTCGTTTGTTGTAGGCTACATCGACAACCGATCAACTTTGAGTCAATCCAATTTAAGATGGTCACCAAAGCTACATTAGTCCATCAATTTTGCAGATATTGAGCTAAAATTTGATGTGGTAGTAGGTGAGAGCATGTCATGATAAACAATAAATCAATTAATTTGCATGATAAATGAAAATTATCAACCTCATTTCATTTGTCGGCTTTATTGTTTCTTCGTGTCTCTTTCTACTGAAGACACTGGATGACAAAAGTCTCAACTTCAATGCTCTTCACTGAACCCTCCATTTCTCTTTTCTCTTTAAAATCCATTTTAACTGTTCAAAATCGCATTTTTGGATAGTTAAAAGCAGCTACGCTACGAACTAACAGGCTGACCTCGGGGAGAAAACTCCATCTTGTCGAAGCTCTAAAATTCATGGTCCAAACTCGTGCTTTCGTCTAAAAAGTTGTTTTTCTCTTAAAAAAAAAAAAAAAAAAAAAAAAAAAAAAAAAAAAAAAAAAAAAAGCTGAGGACTTGTTTACTGATTTTTTTTTATTAAAAGCTTTGTATGAAAAATGCTATGCTAAAGAGCTCAAACACCACTGAGCGTCCGCCATTTTGAGAACCCCAAAAAAATAAAAAGGAGAGACAGTCCATGTCACGTCAAGAGGCTTCCCTTCCATTTTTCACAAATAGACACACTGCTCGCTCCCTCACTATCCATCCTTCGGTTCAAACTGTCTTATACTGCCATATGGTGGTCAAAAATGTACTACACTCAAAAATTAACCAACATTTCTTCTTAAATTTGACAATAATTCTTAATTATTGTCAAATTTAAAACAATATTGTTTATCGTAATCATTTCTGAGACAACTAATCGCCCAGCAAAATTTGTTATTGTGACAGACCTAGGTAAGAGTCATGCACAACACATCCTCTGAGCCGTCTTGCATAATTCAGGATTTGACCAAAGTGGCAACAACTCCAGTTGGTGGGTGATAAGTCTTCATGTTTGTTGTGAATTGTAGTACAAGGAGATCAGAAGTTACAAAACCAGTTATGTGTTTTCTCCCACAGTGGATTCATCAGTTCATCCTCTTATCTGGAGGTGTGTGCTCAAATCCTAAATACAGAAAATAAGTCAGTTTATGAAAGTGCATGCAGACTTAGAGCCTGTTTAGAATTCAGCATCGCAAGGATCGGCCTGTTCTTGCCAAAAAACGTCTCGCTGCACAATTCAACAACACCTTGCAGTCATTTCCTGTCCTTTTCTCATCGAAGGAAGTTGTGCAGCAAACAAACAAGAAGGCTACATTCCTTCTGAAAATGTCAGCCTTAATGCGGTGATATCGCTCCACCAGAGAGGCCAGCTGGCATCAATAATTCAGCCGCCCCTTAGCCGTTCTTACAGTGACATCTGTATTTCTCTTCCAGATGTGGGCAGTCTCAGTGTTCTCCTTGTTTTGCTCAGAGGTCCACCTCTGTGCCACATTAGGAGCTATAAATAAATGATTAAAGCAGTTCTTGTTGCTTTTGCCAATCTTTTGTTTGTTCTGAAACAGGTCAGCCTGAGAATATATTCCTAAATGTTGGTGGGAAACGACTGATGTTACTCTCCAGCACCTCAAACTGAAGGCTCATGGGCCAAATACAGCCCATGTTATAAATGTATTGGATCTGTGATACATGTAGAATATCACATATGGGGCCCACCTGCATTTCACTGAGCTGTTGGCAGCAAATAGCAAACAATGTTCACAAGGAGGTTTCTGAAATGTCTTGAATGAGTTCACCCGCACGGTGGTGCAGTTGGTAGAGCTGCTGCCTCTCAGCAAGAGGATCGTCGGATCAAATCCCGACCAGAGAACTGTTCAGAGTTTGTATGTTCTCTCCGTGCATGCATGGGTTTTCTCCGGGTACTCCGGTTTCCTCCCACAGACCAAAAACATGCACGTTAGACTGATTGGTAACTTTAAATTGTCCCTAGGGTGAGTGAGAGAATGAATGGTTGTTTGTCTCGTGTGTCCCTGTGATGGACTGGAGACCTGTCCGGGGTGTCGCCTGCCTCCCACGGTAGCTGGATGTGGACACCAGTGACCCCCGTGACCCAAAAAGGAATAAGCAGGGAAAGATAATGGATGTATGGTTGGACAGTCACAGAGTTGTTGCAGGAGTCTCAAACCCAACTTGAATGCTTCTCAATTTGGTTTCTGTAACTCGAGAACAAAAACAGTATTTTTTACTACAAAGTAATATGGATGCAGACTCTTTATCACTTTTAACTCATATTTTGCTGTATGTTTGCACACATATGTTGTTTAGTGTAAATCCAAGAGAAAATGTGTGTTTTCTTGCATTTTTGTGTTCTCAACTAATCCTCAGCAGCTGCAGCCCAGTGAACAACTTTTTGTCCCCACTTCTCATGACAATTAGAAAACTTTGAATGATAGATACATTTTTTTTAGGTAATCTTTGCTTTTACGTGAAAAAACAAGACAAAAGATAAAAAATGGGACTGATGAAACTGTTGCTGATTAACTTTCAGCCAAGTAAAGATTTCAGACATCTAACTGTAAATAATGTGTATGAAGAGCTTTAGAAAATCTGCTTAAATGTAGATTTGCTTATTTTCTATATTCTTTGTGAATTTCAAAGTCAAATGTTAGGCGCTATATGTTTGGATTTTGATTTTTTTTTTAATGATTTGACAGATTATGTTAAATTGTACTACCACAGACTAATGCATTAAAATCACTGATAGAGATCAAGACATATGAAATAAATGATAACAGTGTTTTATATGTTGTTGTTGCTTTTTAATCAATAAGTGGAGTTTGTTCCCATGTACTGTATCTTTTTGGAAAATTTAAATGATTTTATATTTTATTTGACTAAGTCATTAAGTAACTAAGTCATATCACTCAGGCAAACTCTTTCTAAATAAATAAATAAATAAATAAATAAATAAATGTATTTTAGCCCCTACTTTAAAAACGTAACTGCCTTCTTCCTCCTGTGTAATGTCACTAAAATTAGAAACATAATCTAAAACTGGTTCATGCTTTTGTCACGTCTAGACTGGACTATTGCAATGGTTTATTATCTGGGTGTTCAAATACTTCTTTAAAAAGGCTTCAGTTGATCCAAAATGCTGCTGCCAGAGTCTTAACTGGAGTTACTGGGAGAGATCATATCTCTCCAGTTTTTGCTTCTCTCCAATGACTCCCGGTCAAATCCAGAACTGAATTCAAAATCTTACTTCTAATCTACAAAGCTCTCAACAACCTAGCTCC
>JAVCKU010000001.1:7315471-7325721 GCA_032273985.1 Hypsolebias coamazonicus
TATATATAAAGTGGTATGGTATGTACTGAAAAGTGTAACAGATCACATTATACCACAAAGCAAGTTGGAAGTAGACTTCCTGTTTACTTTGCACATGGATACGGTGATGCAGCTACTTGCTTTGTGTTTGATTTTAACTCGTGTTTTACAGATCAGAATGCAGCTCCTTTGATCCAAACCCTCATGTAGTGTCTTTTCATACAAAGCAGACTGTGTGTCTTCCTCTGTGTTGTTGTCTCCATTATCCCCTCCTGTTGTGTTCAGTCAGTCCCTGAGAGGAACACTCATGCTGGTTTCAGTGTCTGAATGGAGAGGACCTGTAGAAATTACTTCCTTCTGATGTTGTATTTGCTGTTCAAAGTTAAACCTAATTTCCATTCATCCTATAATTTTCTTAACGACTTGTTTTGAGCTATGCCTACACCCTGAACAGGTCACAAGTTTATCACTAAAGCTAATTCAGAGCCAAATAGACAAACATGTTTTTGGACTGTGGGAGAAATATGCAAACTCCAAGCAGGGAAGTCTCAGCCAGGCCCTTCACTGTAAAGCAAGTTTATTACCCTCCAAGTTCAAGATGGCTACCACAGCCAGCTGTCCTCAAATAGCAAACAACAGAATAAAGGCTACAACTCAGTTACCATTACAGATATTGTAACAAAATTAAGTTTGGCAGTAGCTGAGACTGATCCTCAACACATATTCTGAGCAGACAGATTGCACAAGATCTCTGTTTACAATTTTTCCAACAACTATCTGTTAGCAAAATAGCTCATGAGACACTGGACAAATTTTAACGAACTCTTAGAATGTAAGGACACATCTCATCTATAACTGATTAACATTTGGAGTCAACACAACTCGAACTGGCTGCCACAGCCTAACGACCCCGAAAAACACAAAAATACTATAATTCAGCCAATTCTACAGATAATAAGCTAAAGTTTTGTGAGGTAGTAGCTGAGAGTATTCTTAATACATCTTGAGATTTAAAAAAAAAAAAAAAGCTTAAATGTCATTTACAAGGTTTGCCGTTAGCGTCTAAACTTATTTTCATCCTAGTTTATCTTCATTAGTCTAAAAGCCTGTCATGAAGGCATGAAAAGCAAGGCAAGAACAACGCTGGCTGTTGCTGCCTGCATGGGAGGAGTCGACGAGGGACAGGACGGCCTCCAGAAGCCATCTTATGTCCAGCAAACTGGTTGGTCACTTAAAGTGTTTACTGCTTGTTAGGAAAAAGTTTGCTGGAACTCCTCTGACTGATGATGCCCTCCAGATGGAGGGTGAAACGTTTCTATAAAAAAAGAAACTGTCCAGATGACCCGACTGAGAATTATTGGATTTTGTACCTGGAATATTGAGCATGAACTTTCTTGCGTAACACAGTTTTGTATGGTTTGGACTGTCTGGATAGCTTCACATTTTTCTAATCCACGAAACAACAAACATACAGTAACTCTGCAGTGAAGTTACACGCTCGTATCAGAGGAACTCCATGACAACATCTGCAGATTTAACAGGAATACTCCTCTTCTTTTTTTGTTTGTTTGTTTGTTTCAGCGACACTTTTTAAAACGAGTTCAAGAGAACGAATGTAATCACATCAAATGTTTGGTTAACCAAGACGCCTCACTGATCAGAGCAAAGTTGTTGACAACAAAATAACTTCTGCACATGGTTGCAACATTAAATATACTGTTTTTATTGTCAGTAAAAAGCACTTTGACTGTTGCATTCAGCTGTGGGCAATTGTTGCCAAGTCTTTTATTTTCCATTTATTTATAAGCCATACATTACACCTAATGATTTCTCCTCTTAGCCTTGCCCTCTCTGACTGAACTTGTGTTAATCAAAGTAATCAGGCTCTGCAGTGAGCAGGTGGAATGGAAACCATCAGTCTCCAGGGTCATAATGGCACAAGCTAACACCCATCCTGACAGACTATTCATCCCTTTTTAATTGGAACCTTTAACCTGTGAGCTCTTCATCTCTTGGAACCTAAAACGCTTGGATTCATCCAACGAGATGAGAAAACCCCAAAAACCATCGTGCTCTCCTGCTGTTAACAGCAGGTCATCAGAGACAATGTTTCTGCACAGCAGACGTTCAAATAAATGTCCATCGTCTACTAAATAAGCAGATGAGAACGCTCTCTTGCTGGTAAATACAGAGAAATGAGCAAAAAATGCACATCAGAAGATGTGGAATTTAATCAGGAGGCAATGCGTTGTTTACTGTGCCGAACAGGGACTGAGATGTAATTTCCTTTGTCTGATTTTAGAAACTTAAACCCAAAGCCAAGCGCAGGAGAAGTGCTCAGATTGCTGCTGCTCTTATCATAGATTACACTTCCTTAGAGACTCATAAGGAGCTCAACTCTTGGGTTTATCCTGAAGATTGGGAGATAAACCACGGCCAGCATTACATGCGGCTCAAAACTAAAGAATTACACTTTTATTTTTTCCCTCATTTCTAACTGTTTGAAAGAACTTGTTTTGCAGTAGGTTTTATAAGAGCCTTATAAACAAACGAGTAAAGAAGAGGTGCATACAGAGTTTCACCAGCACAGCAATTTGTTGGATTTTTATTTATTAATTTTTTTTTACTACTGTGCTGCTCGTGGCCCCTTGCAATTCATAGGAAAGCCTAACTCGTTAACGTTTGACCTGCTGCAAGCTGCTTAAGCTGGCGAGATCCCACTGGGCATGTCTGTACATCCACATAACGCTTACCATTTATAAATCAGAGGCCAGGAGCACTAATCACCTTTCACCGAGTTAGAAATAATGAGTTCATAACGGTAAAATGACATGACTTCTTTTCTCCCTCAGGAGATGGAAGGAGAGGCTGGTAGTTTGTTTATCAGATGCAAAAAGCAGCCTGTTTGTTAAATAAAAAACTTTACTGCACAAGTCTTTAGTCAAGCACACGGATACAGGAAACAAGTGTAACACAATAATGCATACTCAGATAGTTCTCTTTTGTCATATTCTTGACCTGTGCAACGACGTGCGGTGAGGTTTGTGACAGGTGACGCTCGTCTGGAATCGGATGCTCACACGTATGAACCCAAAACAGAAGCTTACATTTCAATTTAGTCTTTTTTTCTTCCTCTAATAACCTTCTGTTTCGACTGAAAATCTAGTTTAGAAAAGAGAGATGATCTTCCAATTAGTCTAAACAGATCTAAACAAGTGTACCATTTGCTTCACCCCTGCCCCTCTGCGTAACAGAGGAAGCAGCACCTGCTTCATTGTCCCCATGGGACAACCCTATTGGTGCAGCAAGGTACTTTCTGCCTCACCCTGTGTATTTTCAGCATTATGACTGATAAGAAAGAAGAAATATGTCACACACATTCATTCAATGTATTAGACAGACTGTAGAACAACAGCATGTGTGATCAAACATGTGTATCGGTGATATAAAGAAAGAGAGCAATGAGCATTCTCCAACTGCCTACTTCATATACAGTATTGCATATGACACAGCGCCCCCAGAGGTGAACCAGAGCACTACACTGCCTCGCCCTGCGCCTTTCTTCGTGTTTGAACAGTCACTGCATAAATTCTGCGATTTTGACCATTGAAGTGTTGAAATAGTTCAGAAAACAGTTTCATAAAACAGTTTTATAAAACAGTCAGTGGTCAAATTTATTTTCTCTTTTCATTGTTACTGTTAGTATTTTGCTTGTCATGATGACAGGTGTGGCACTGCCTCACCTGCGTCCCCTGACCGCATGCCACTGGTTCATTTCTGACTTCTTGGATTTTTCTCACAGAGCATCGGTAAAGAAAGGTGTGACCTTTCGAACAGCGACGCCCAGCAACTCCTTACTGTGGGACATCACTCTGGATATGGGTGCAGACGGAGCCATCGCTGTGGTTTGCCAGAGAAAGGCCCCCATTCTCGGGAAAAGGCAAGTCTATTTACATTTCATCACCCAATTTGTGAGGTAGATTGTTTATGAGTGTCTAATTTTTGTAGCTGTCAACTGTATTATCTCATCATAAATACTGACCCAGAAAGCCCAGAGGAAGTTTAGCTAGTAAGGTTTTATTCTGCCACCTGAGAAGTCACAGAAGACCCATGTGGGCTGAGCAGGTCTGCCACCAGCTGTGCTGTGTCCCAGAAAGACAGCTCTTATACTCTCTAAGCACAGGTTGGCTGCAGATGCTCCTGTAAACTCTTTGTAAACCCTTCTTTACCGTTAATGCTCACTTTTTCTCCGTACTCATAATACTTCTGAACACTGACTAGCTGTGCAGGGCAAAGCCTTTCTGCAGTAAAACATTTTAAACACGAGACATAAAAGAACTGCAGCGGACCATTTTGATGCTATAACAAAACAGTTTACAAGACATCTGCAGGGTCGTCAGCTCACATCCAGATCTTTGGGCTTTTAAGTATTTAATCTTGTTAAACAGGGCTACAACTGATCTTGGATGGTTTTCCATGTTCAGCATATTTCTTTCAATTCACTGAAATCAGATGGGAGTTCAGTTTAGAGGTAAGTAGGTGACTTGTTAGTTTTTTTTTTTTTTTTTAAATATCTATACAAGATTCATGACAATGTAATGCTGTTCTTAACCATTAGGATCAAAATACGACATTGCAGGCTTCAGCACGTGAACATTAAAGAATAAAAAGTACAATTCCAGTTTTCTAAATGCTGTGATCCATCTATTATCTTTATCCGCTTCCTCCTTTTTGGGTTGCGGTAAATGTTGTGATGTAAAATGTAAATAAAAACAAAATGAAGTGATTTGCAACTCTTATAAACCCATATTTCATGTACAGTGGAACATAGTAAACATACCAAGTGCTTACTCTGAGAAATCGTATAATTTTTGGAATTAGTAATTTGGATTTTTCTGGCAGCATCTGAAAAAAGTGGTGACAGGACCATGTTTCTTATTCTTCTGTTAACAGTCTATAAACACTCACACACTGAGGAGACCAGCTGCTGGAGGTTTTCTAGAGATGTTGTCCCATTTTTGTCTGATCCTAGCTGTCCAGCTGTCCTAAAACTGTTATAAAACCTGTACACACTGTACTGTGATGAACTTTGGCACAAAGAAGACAAGTGTCTGTAGATGGTGCTCACATATGTGTTAACCTGTATTAGTGGGAGGCAGAGTAAAGTGGGTTTAATACATGTAGGGATGTCCAGAACAGAACCAGACCTGTTTTAGATGCAGTGCTGACAGAGGGCCTGAAGATCTCAGGCCTCCATTGATTGTTGACTTTCTGCTTTGTTCTTTAAACTCAGAAATTTATCCAGATTTATTTACATTTTTATCTTTTGGTGATATTATGAACTGTAGATGACATGAAAAAAATCTGTATTTTTCATTAAGGAACAATATTCTGAAATGGTTCCACTGTTTTTACAGTTTTATGTAGATTATACTTTGAACATCTTTATTTATGAGAAATTCAGCCATTTTAAAATCTTTTCATTCCCAGTCCTCTCACTGACCTCTTGCCAATTAACTTAATTAGTTGCAAAATGTCCCTCCAGCTGTTTCTTTTACATGGCATTTATTTTTATACCCTTTTGATATGAACATCTCCACTTTGAGCAAGATTTAAAGAAACAGTTTTTCTATTTCTTACTTTAAATATTTGAAAATTTCACCATGTTCCATTTTAAATACAATGTGAGTTCATGAGATTTGTAGATGATTGCATTCTGTTTTTATTTACATTTTATATATTTCAACTTTTTCTAGAATTCGGGTTGTGTATAATAACTACATTAAAGCTGTCTTAAAAATGTAAAGAAAACAACTAGTAATCAGTCTAAGACCAGTAAAAATCATCAAATAGCAGCAAAGAACCAAATAACCTCCATCGTGTCTGCCGCATGCTCAATAATCCATTTAGGTAAATCTGCAAAGGTGCTGCTTATAAAACTGAGCTTGTTGCAGCTCCTCAGACTGAATTTGTGTTTTGGATAAAAGGTGGAAGATTTCAACAAAGAAGAATCCATCCAGAGGACCTTGAACCTCCATCGTGGTTTTTTATTTTATTTTATTTATTTATTTTTTGTCAGTCTGAGTGCATTTGTGAAGAAACATTTTGTTACACTGGTGGTCCTTGCCTGAATGTTCTGCAGTCTCCAGTCTGAGCGCAGGGGAGCAAACCATTCATAAAGGGAACCATCTTCACAGGAGCTCCATTGATGTAGAGGAAAAGTGGGGCAGTTCTAGTTTTCCAGAAATCCACAATCATCTTTTTGGTTTGCTGTTGTTGGTTCTTCTCTTTGCATAATTTTCCCAGCTCCTCCACCTTCATCTTTTATGCTGACTTATTGCTGTTCTTGATGTGTCCCGCTACTAGCTTCACTATGAGACTGTTTTGATACTGAGCTTTACAGTCATATATATAAGGCGTGTGTAGTGGAATGTACTGAGAATACTGCAGAATTGATATTCCAGTTGACATTGTGCAATACAAATATCTATGTGGAGTAATATTCAGGTTGTTTTTGTTACCTCCATGATGGCTTCATTCAAAAGCAGCACAGATGTCACTGAATAATCAAAGAAAATTCAAACTGAAAATACATTATGATGTTATGACCATGTTAAACTTACAAAGTGTTTTGCAAGAAATATAAAAATGTGTTTGGTTTGGGTGAATGTTTCCTACAACAACAATTGTCTGAAGAATATTTGCCAAAGTTCTTACCAAGAGGACTGTTTTCCCTTTGACAGCAATCAAAGAGTTAATGTACCTAGATTCTGTGAAACACATGAAGATTACTGTAGAGAAGCCCTGTTCTCTCTCTGTCACAAACAGTAATCTGGGAGTGGTTGGTAGAAGTACATTATCTATGGAGCTTAATGAATTAAGCTTATATGCATTGTATGTTCAGGGACAGAACTATTTTAAAGCCATTTACAGAATCTAACAAGGATCCATTAAAGCTGAGGAAATAGTTCTGTCTCTTTTTGTCTTCTATTTGGTAATAAGTGTAGCTGCTAAATTCATTACTAGCTGGAGGTAGCACTGAATGATACCTGTGAAAATTATTCCATAGTCATGGCAGGGGTAAACAAAATGATTGCTTGAGTGCCTCTGTATAGAAACAGGAATAAACACTTAAGTTATACATATGTTTGCCAAAGAGGAGACTGTATGTGTAGATTAGAAGAGGACCAAAGAATGAACCCTGAGGTACACCGCAACTCAACTGAATTATCAAGGAATGGGACAGTGAGGTCTAAAATAACTAAAACTGAGTAGTCTCCTTTTAGTCAGGATTGGTCTTTAGATGAAGAAAAGGAATACATTTTTTTAAACAGTGGATGGTAAAAGTGAGCCTAAAAATGTCACGAAATGAATTAATAATTATAACATTATCAAAAATTTGTAAGAAGGCAACCGTGATAGAGAAGGATATATTCATTCTACTACACTTTCTGGGTAATAGGAAAAATAGAAGATTTAATATGGTGAGAAAACAGAAAAAAGAGGCAGCTGTGTGTCTCAGGGGACAGTATCGCTGAGAATACTTACAGTGCAAAGTTCATTGAATAATAAATCTAAAACTAGTGGAGCTATAGGGTTGAAAAGAGAGAGAGAAAAAGAAAATGTAACAAACTTGTCTTCTGCTTCAGCACCAAGGACAGCAACAAGGATTTCAGTACACATGACAGTCTGAGAACTGATACTCAAAACATGGTCAGGAGGACAGGTTTTATATCACAATAACACCTTTGTTAAACAACCAACAAGTCAGTGAGATGAAACAAAGATATTCAACTAAACAGCCTTTTTGCTTCATGGAAACAGTGTAAAGACATTGTCAGCTTATTGTGTTCCTCTCACTTTGTGCAGTTTATTTTACTAACAAGAAAGAGGGCATCCCCTCATGTTCCCTCACATCATGCACCACTGGCATCAACAGTATAAGTATCACGTCCACCAGGCTCGTTGTTTTAATTACTTGTGTGAGCCTGTTGGCATTTTACTGAACATTACAAACAAAATTAAGGTCTAGCATTCATTGAAGGAATTTTTATTTCCCTTTCACCTTTTATGCCAGTTTTCAAACTGAGGTTTTCTTGTGTTGAAAAATAATGATGCTATAGCCATTTTTGTCATACCTTAAGAACAATGTTACCATACTTGCTGCCGTACACGTCGCACTGCTGTATAAGTCGCATCAGTCCAAATATGTCTAATAAATTAAAAAAATAAAATAAAATAAACATAAATAAGTTGCTTTGCCATATAAGTCACATCTATTAAGAGTCATAGCTGACGCATCACGTTTGTTATGCGTCACTGCTGATCACCGGGAAACGTGAGCCGGTGTTGTGCCAAAAATCAATGGGCTGCCAATTGGCGGCCACGGGAGCGTGCAGAGGATGACTTCAACAAGAATTTAACAAGATCAACACAAAACCAATAATTTGTTTGCTTGACATTATAGTAAAGGTGTGTCTCAGTTGAACGTTTCCTTAATAAATGCACTTTAATGGTCAAATCAGCTGCATTTCACCTGGGCGGCGCAGCAAAATGAAGCTGATTTGACGTTTGCTCCAGGAGTTTCGGAGCGAGATGACGGTGGCTTGGTATGGCAAGCCAAGTGTCTCATTAATAGCCACTTTCACCTATTAATGAAACACTTGGCTTGCCATATTAGTTGAGAGACCTCTAGTGGCTAAAAATGGTAGTGTTCAATATTTTCCATGTCAGAATGAATGAAATCATCAGATCTCAACTAAAAATTGGATTATTAAAATGGGGGGAAAACATAAATACTTTTTTTTTTCTGTATAAGTCGCAGGCCTCTCGGATGGGCGGCCATCTGTCTCGTCTGCTCAATCGTTGAGAGGAAAGGAAAGGGTGTCAGCCTCACATACTGGTTCCTGGACTCCACGTTCTCCACATTGAATTCAAATTCACATTTTTATGTCAAAAACATCTCAAGACTTCCCAGTTTTACCCAGTTCAGGCCTGGTTAGTACTTGGAGGGGAGTCTGCATGGGAAGGTGCCATTAGCTTCTCGAATTTCCCCCGTGAGCTTAATAAAGTATCCTGTCTACTGTGTCTAGATAGGATAGATAGATCTTTGCCGAACCGCTCAAACATGCTTTCATAGCCTCTTTCTGGACCACTGCAAGAGTCGAGTGCCAAGCAAAGATCCTCAATATGTCCAGCAATCAGCTGCTAGCGTTACCATCTGCACCAGATTTGGACAACGCATCGCTCCAACCATGGCTTCTAATTAAGTCCCTGGTCTTTGACAAGATTATCCTTTGGACCTACAAATCACTCTGTGCTCCTCAAGACGCTGATTTCCTTCACCGCTACACTCCATCTCTTTCCTCACCGGGCTGCAGCCGTCCGATGACAGATATATCAGAATCTCAGCTCTGATCCTCTGAAATCCTTGCACCGCTTCACTCCTGGACTCGTTCAGTAACCGCCGTAAAACCGTACGTATTCATCAAACCATACAATGTAAAGTTTTCTTCTTCCTGTCCGGGGTCTGAACAGACATTTTCCTGTTTTTGTGGATTCATTTTGTGGTTTCTTTAATTTTGTTCTTGTCCTTGTGTCTAATTAAAGCTGCTTCAGATTTCACACTGATCATTATAAAAGTTTAAACCTCTGAATTTGTTCACACAGTTTATTTTTATTATTTTAACAGTTTTGTTTAATAAATATGTAATTTTATAATCCTACTATTAGGGAAATTGTTTTATTTATTTATTTTCCTCCTCTTCAGGGGTTGCCAGAGCGAACTAAGTCGCACGAAGATTTGGCTATTGTTTTTACGCTGGATGCCCTTCCTGTCACAACCACAGACCACTGAGCTACCACAACACTGTGTGGAGCAGAGAGCTGCTATCTAGGGAGCAGATGGTGGTGGGGGTTAAGGGCCTTGCTCATGGGCCCAGAGTGGAGCAAATGAGGGTGGATGCAGGTGTGGGTGTTTCACCTTTTCCACCCACATTTTGATGTTGTGGAACCAGTGACCTTCCGATCACCGGCCCACCTTTCTCACCTCTTCACCACCACGCCCCGATTTGGGAAATTATGTAAAAGATTTATTTATTTAAAAGTCAAACAATATTCAATCAAGTCATCTGGACGGTTTATTTTGTTGTTGAGATGTTTCGTCCTTCCTCCAAATGACTTCTTCAGCCACCAAACTGAGTCCCACAAGCAGCACACTCCCATAGTAAAAAAAAAACAAACAGTTTGGTTAAACTGGTTCCCATTTGATT
>JAVCKU010000001.1:7330621-7342551 GCA_032273985.1 Hypsolebias coamazonicus
TTGAATGAAAAAATTATTTAAGTACTTCCTTGATATTTTGTTTTATTTAGTCTGTTTTTGCACAATTTAATTTATTTTATGCATCTCAGTTATTTTATTTGTTGTTTGTTGTTGATCTTGCACTTCAAATTATTTTGACCATTACTGTTGCAGTTCTTTGGAACCAAAGATATTAAACCAGATGACACTTTTGCAGTAAAATAAATTGCATACTGGCGTTTTCTTTTTCTTTTGTTACTTTTAGTACCACATATCTGATATAAACAGGGCTGTCAGAGTTGCAGTGAGTTTATGTTAGGTGAGTGAATGATCTGATCATTTGACTGTTGATTGCAGTAATCCACATTATTAGCAGAAATAGAGGGTCCCAAACCAAATTTCGCTTAGGACCCCATGGCGGCTTGGACCGGCATTGTGTACATGTGTTATTAACACTGGAAGTCATTCCATTTCAAGATGGCTGCCATGGCCCAATGAACTTAGAAACACAAAATAGTCATAATTCAGTCAGTTTTACAGCTACTGTGCTGAGATTTGTTATAGTAGTAGCTGTGAGTGATCCCCAACTCATAAACTGAGCTCTACACCGTGTGCAATACATTTGCTTAAAAGTTTGGCTTTAACTGTTGAGAGGGAACTCTGTCTGTTGGCAAAAATATCTCATGAATCACTGAACATATTTTACTAAAACTCAGGAAGTAATCACTAAATATAAATGTACAACTGATTAACTTTTGGAGTTACAATAATTCAAGATGGCTGCCACAGCCATCTGAGTTTTTGAAACACAGAAATGGCCACAACTCAGTCATATTTACAGATATTGAGCTAAAACTTGATGTTTAAGTAGCTGAAAGTCATCTCCAACACAAACTCCAAGCACTAATATACTGTATTTTATGATCACTCATGAGATGACAGGCAATGTCATTTGTCTGACCAAAATGGCTACAACTTTGTAATTTCTCAACATAAGAAGATGTTACTTTAAAAAAAATCTGGCTGGAAAGGATAAGATTGTATTTATTTAAAGAATGCTAGGCTATTATTTAAATTGTTATTATAACTGATGTAGTTTGCAGCATCGCACCTTGACTAGTGAGGGACCACATGCAGGCTTTCATGCTCCATCTCTCCTTCAGGCAGTTTCCAGCTCAGAGGGAGTTTGAAGGATGCACTCAGGGTTTCTGCTGCTGCAGACAAGAACGTTGGCTCACACACTGAGCCTGTATCGCTGGCACCGTCTGCCCTTTCAAGACCCTCTTGAAGCGGCGCGTCTGTTTATCCACGCAGGTCAGCAGCGTCCACAGCGCAGATCGCATCAATAATCCATCACTCATTCATGAGCAGCTTTTATGACCCCACTTGCACATTGACTCCTTGAAAGCACCATCCAGATGTGCTCCGAGCGAGCATCTGGACCGACGACAGACAGGAGCGACGACGACAGCTTGATGTGTTGGTTTTAAGCGGAGAAGCTGCTGTTTGTCTTACGTTCAAGAGTGTGAGTATCTGCGTGTGACTAGCACACAGGAGGGAAATAAATGTATTATTAGAAACAGTAGAGATGGAGGGGTGACATAAAACATCTGTGGCTTTTTGCACGATTCTGCGCTCCAGCCAACCTGGTCTGATTCTCTCCTGCTCACGCAGCCCATTAGAAGACCAAGGGTACATTGAAAATCAATGGATCCTCAATGTGTCTCCACTCTCCATCTCCCTGGGGGAACACCCGGTCCGTCTTTCAGCCACTGGTGCACGTCTAACGCAGCAGACCCAGAGAGACAGCAAGTCTGAAGACACATGCACTCAGAAGCTTGTAGAAAATAATCCACAGTCAACAAATATATGTGTATTTGGTGAGGTCGGACCCAGGAACGCAGACGAACATGAAGTGTTCAAGTAAAAAAACAACAACTTATTATAGAAACAAAGGCTGACGTGGCTGCAGAAACTACAGGACAGGCATGGAACACAATGACCGTCTGTAGATGGACTGAGAGTAGAGGCTTAAAAAGGCTGGGGTGCATAGGGACGTGCAACAATTCAATTCAGTTCAAAAATTATTAATCCCAAAGGGAAATTAAAATGTTGTTGTCGCTCATCATCACGATTTAATTTTCGTTGTGGGCAGGAAGGATCTCTTGTAGCGCTCTGTCTTACAGCAGATCTGAAGAAACTGGTTGCAGATGTTGATCGGTTAAACAAGTGAGACGAATAGTAACGGAACAGGCGTAAGACTGAGGGACAAAGGGAATCAACTGAACACGAGAACACATCACTATCAGCTAAAGAATCAGTAAACAATAACACAAAACTGTAAACACAAAAACTGTCACAAAAAATACATGACTACAGTAATAGTTTTCTTTTGAACTCACAATTCAGTTTTATGAATCGATTAAAAAAAACACCTTTAAATTGTAACACACAAGGAATAGACTATAACATAAGTCAATAGTGAGTGAAGAAGCACCAAATTTCAACAAACTACAAATAATTTTTATGCTTTTGAGATGGAGAATTTGCTAATAATAACTCAATACCTAAGCATCCCCCATTGTGGCTAATTTTGCCAAAACAGGTCACCAATTTCTAGACAGATTTATTTTAAATCCTAATTTTCATAGGTTAAAAAAAAAGCATTTAACAAACAATTTTTTTAATATGCTACCGATTGCTAAAAAGGTAAAGAAATTGGGAATTTAAAACAAAAAACCATTTGTTCATGTGATTGTGAACAGTAGCTTCCCCAGTTATCTTTAGTTATTTTGTAATTAAGAGGATGTTTGTGCTAAATGTAGCTTTTTTTTTTTTTTTCCAACCTTTACCTAATGTTTTGGTAATTTAGCTTTTATCAGTGTAGTTTTGCTAATGCTAGAGAAATACAGGTGATTTAGCTTGTTTTAAGAATCATTTACAGTTTTGTTGATTTTAGCTACTGTTTAGCTTGTTTCGACTGACATTTCTGTTAACAATTCATTCTTCTACAGATTTTAACATTTCAACAAGTCGTTCAGTCCAGATTCAGTTCAGATTACTGCAGTGGGGAACCCTGAGGGCCTTCTCCTCCTTCAGAGAAGGCTTCCAGTTCAGAAGGCACGTTTGAAGCTTCTTTATTATTAGTTAGGTCTTCCCTGTTAGGAGAGAAGGCTCAGCTCAGACAGAGTCTCTGCATGGTGAGTTTGTTAACTGATGGGAAAACTAACCAATTGCAATGTTGATGAAGGGAGGGTGGGACAACACATGGGATGCTGAGCCTTCAGGAAGGCATTGCAGGCATTTATTTCTTTATTTATTTTACCACGTGGTGAATTGTGACACGTTCAGTTGCAACTTGTAAATTTAAAAACCCACACTGAAATATCCTCTTTAAGTTTACATCGACGATTCTCAATATTACAGCTGTACTTTGGTTTCATTACAGGGTGGCTTTGGCTGAGCGGTTAGAGCAGTCATCCTCCAATGCAAGAGTTGGGGGTTCGACTCCACCAGCTGTCACATGCCGTAGTGTCCCTGGGCAAGACACTGAATGTGTGTCCCATCAGTGTATGGATGTGATAAAGCTGATTAGTCTGTTTAGAATTATTTGTTCAATTAGCTTTGTAGAGATCTAGTAGAGTGCTGTATGAATGGGTAAATGAGGCACAGATTGTAGTGTAAAGTATTTTGAGAACCTTGATTTGATGGAAAGGTGTTACATAAGTACTGTCCATTTACCATTTACCCGGTACAATAATGGCTAGTAGTCTGCTTCCATTAATGACAATAGAAAGTTAAAAAACTGAATGTTCATCTTTTGGCTGAAAAAAATTTGAGTGAGTCAGATTTTTTTCCACTCACTTCAATCATAAGACTGTAGATCATTAGCTTTTCATGTACTGTAGTTGGTTAAATTTTAAAGTCTGAGGTAAACCAGAATGTATGAACTAGAGTTTGCTTTCAAAGACACAACATATCCAGCCTACTTTTATGTTTATACTCAAACAAGCAATCTAAAACCCCTAAATTCAAAAGTGTCCTTCTATGCAGCTATTTGTAAATGGTTGGGTCAATGATGCCTGCTGTCCAAGGAGCACAGACCCATGCATCCACTGCTGAAGGACAAGGACACTTCAGACGACACTGCATACATGTAGGAGTTATTTTCATCCTGTGTCCGTGGTTGTTTGGCCATGTTTGAACTAACGCAGCTTCCCCCAGAGGAATACGTTTGTGCAGAGAAATCCAAGATTAGCTCTACCCTTCATGTGCTGACCCAGTCACCACCTTGCCTTAACTCAGCTTCATCCATAATTTCCCAAAGGGAGAATAGCCTTTTCATCACTCCAGGACTTCTAAGGTCAGCAAGCTACCCTTCATCACCTATGTTTCCACCCGTCTTCAACTTTCATCCACTGCCACTAACTTCAAAATATATTCACTGTCTGGTAGCTGAGTCACACAAAATATGAAGTGAAACTACATCGAACAACTGGATGTGTGGTTATTTTCTTGTCTGGTTACAGCTCCTTTTATCCCTCTTTCTCTGCAGGACACAGAGATCCTGAACACAGCTGTACTGACTGGAAAGAAGGTGGTGATGCCTGTGAGGACAGTAGCTGTGGAGGAAGATGGAGCAATCACAGATGTGTCTGACTACACAGACTGCAGCACCAGTGATGAAGATGTTCTCAAGGTAGAATCTCCTCTTCACTATTGTTAAATTTGTCCACAAGCAAAGAACACAGAGTAAATTCATTCACATGAATAATGTCTAATCTATTTACACATTGATGGACTAGCTGCTGAGCATTAATTGAAAGGGCCTGAGCAGCAAGAAAAGTAAAATTGATTGAAATGCCTGACTTTGTAAGGTTCAGAGACCATTTTTCAGTCTTTAATAGTTTAATTTGTTTCAGAAGCACTGTGCAAAGCATTTATATGCTCAAGTCATTACTTTCAATTGAGTATCTTACGCACCCGTTGAAATGCAGTCGCAGGAGTGCAATTTGGAGAGTTTATTAAAGAAAATGCTGCAATAATAATGTGTGACAAGGCCAACTGTAAAAAGCCACTTTTGCTCTTTTATTTTTCCAGATGGTTAAACAAATAGTTCACCACAATTTTTTTTAAACCAATCTTACCTTCTCTCTTGAGTTGTGACCACTATTTTATCACCTGTTTGATCCCATGTACGAAACCAGCACACTTTGGCTGCCTGTAACCTGCTTTATTAACAAGGGAAATTGAAAATCAGATATCAGAAGTTTAAGCACTCATACCATACCGTACCGTACCATACCATACCATACCCCATTTTATTTACAAAGCGCTTAAAACAACAACAAGGCCAACCAAAGTGCTGTACAGCAAAACAAAACAAGCAAAGGACTTAGCAAGAAATACGTAGATCCACAGAGGTAAGATGAGAACTAAATGACTTAACATTATAGAATGCACAAAAGTTAAAATCAGCTCCAACAATGTCAAAAGCCAGGAAATAAAAGTGAATTTTCAAACGAGACTTAAAAACAGTAAGCAAGAGGGCTTGCCTGACATGTAATGGTAACATTCTACAATTTTAGACCTGCAACAGAGAAGGCCCTGTCACCTCTGAGCTAAAATGAGTTCCTGGAACCAATAAAAGTATCTGGTCTGCTGACCTCAGAGAGCACTGTGGGGCATATGGCTGCAGCAGATCAGAGAGATAGGAGGGGGCAGAACTGTTAAGAGATTTAAAAACATACAGAAGGATTTTAAATGAATGTGAAAGTGAACTAGGAGCCAGTGAAGGGAGGCCAGAACCGGAGTAATGTGCTCTCTTTTACCTGCTGTACCAGTTAACAATCCGGTTGTCAGAGTTATAGCCATTTTTGTGCTGAAGGGGAGTGGTGGTGCAGCAGTTAGAAAAGGGGGGGCCTGTGATAGGAAGGTTGCCGGTTCAACTCTCCATACTGACAACATGAAAATGTAGGTAGGAAAGGTGAAACACCCACACCTGCCTCCACTTTCATTTGCCCCACTCTGGGCCCTTGAGCAAGGTTCTTAACCCTCACCACCTGCTCCCCCCATGCCTCCTAGACAGCAGCTCTCTGCTCCACACAGAGGGCTGTGGTAGCTCAGTGGTCTGTGGCTGCATCAGGAAGGGCATCCGGTATAAAAATAATTGCCAAATCTTTGTGTGCGTTAGTTTACTGTGGCGACCCCTGAAGAAGGGAGCAGCCGAAAGAAAAAAAAAGACAAAAGTAATTTTTGTGCTCACATACAAAATACAAAGTAAGTGATTTAGCAATGGCAGCCATTTTTACTGTTAAAATTAAGCTAGTTGTTGATGTACACCCATAGAACACTTTCTAAAAGTGGTAAAATTCATCAATGGTTTATGATATTTTGCTAACAGGCAGAGAGTGTTGACTGTAACAATTACTGTTAAAGTTTGAAGCAAAGACGATTTGTAGTGCTCAGAATATCTGTTATAAATGACTCTTAGCTACTGTCACACCAAACATAGCTCAAAATCTGTAAAACATATGGATATTTTAGTGTTTGTTCATATTGATTAAAACTGGATTGACTCCACTCATACAGCGAAAAACATTATCGCTCTTTTGCCTTTGAAGGTGACTGATAATAAATGCACCAAAACTCTAGATGCGTTTTATTTCTCATTGGTAAAATAAGACCCAAATTAACTAAAATAAACAAACGGTGTCTCATAAATGTGCCTTGTAATCCGTTCAGACAGCTGCTAAGATTAACGAAGCAGAATAAACTCGCATTAAGTGCACATAGGTGTCAGTAATAGGAAAAGTGGGATTACATGCGGATGTCAAAAGGGTTCAAATGATTGAAATGATCCCTTTCAACCCTGTAATTTGCCCGCCTTTGTATTTGTTCTGAGCTTACTGTAGCCCCCAGAGTGTTTGCTGACCAAACAGCAGCTTCAGTCACAAACATTCTCTTTAATCTTCTTAGTCTACCAGCTTGACTCAGATATCGCTCCTCTTCTGCTGTGCCTGAGGGGTATGAAATCTGTGAGTGATAGATGGAAGGATTTATCTAAAATAGACAGCTCACACTACAAAATGAAAGCAAGACTAGAGTGTAACCTGCCGCAGAGGCAAAGATTTTCAAAAGTACAGGCAAGATGAAAACAAAATGCACAAAAACAATATTCTCCTAAACATATAAAGCTGTCTTTGGTAAAATATTTGGACTTTTTGATAAGCTAATACAGTAATTTAACCCATGTTACCAAACCCTGTTGAATGTACCTACTTTCTTTGAAATTTACATGTATTTTCTGCATCCTATGATTTGCATTAGTTGCGCACAGAAACTATAGTCACAGTTGTGTCTTTGAAGCATATATTTTAGGTTTAATGTTGTTAATATTTTAGCTAGTGTTGAAAGTCAATTCCATTTCAGAAAAACATCTTTTTTTCCAAACTTATACCACAGAGAGATATTCTTAGATACATAACAAGACTAACTGAAATAAATAGGAAGACAAAAAATTGAAGTACTGTATTTTGTTTTTACAGATACGGTATTGTAGATTATTCAGACTTTCACCTTCTATTCTCTGGAGATATTCAAGAGCTGCAGTGGCATTCATTTTAAATCTAGTGGTTTAGTTGGAAAGTGGATCATTTGTAGAAATAAGGGCATTATATGTCAGTTAGTAGAAGGATGATGCATCATGATGTGGTCATGTTAGAGCTTATGTTCATGGCACGCAATGAATTCTGCACGACTGACCTTCAGAGTACCTTCTGAAAAAAATAGTCCAATATTCTAGATATATTTTTTTTTTTTAGCTTCAAAGAAATAAAACTGAGAATGTGTTTACAATCTGTACCTATCAAAGTCATGCATTCCCCTGAACTTTCTTCTGCGGTTTTGACAAATGGATCTAAAGAATCCCTCCTGACAAATGTCTCAAGATGTTGTGAGAGTAGTTGTGAAAAGTTGCAAAGGTCACCTTAGAAATTAAGCTGTAATGAATGTGCTTGGCTGTGGAGGACTGATGTCAGCACAACACCATGTGATATTTGGATTAACATAAAATTGCAATGCCGCCTCTTCCTAACGCTTCGGACTGGTGATCATCGCAGTAGTTTATTACAGCCAGCTGACATTACTGTGGTAACATGCAGCGCAAAACTGCTGCAATGTCATTTGTTTTTGTAAGAACAGCCTATTTGTTAAAACACTGACTTTTATGGGAATATTTAATTATTTCTTTGTCATTGGTTATATGAAGAACATCTCCTTCATGGACAACAAATTCACTCAGTATTTGATGCAGATAGTTTTCATACTTGTACAAACTCCACAATAGCAGACAGGCTGTAAAGTTGTTGAGATTTATGCTCTGATGTATGGCTTTCTTTTGGTGTTATGTCCTCTTCTACCCAGGTGTCAGACAGATGTGACTATGTTTTTGTAAATGGCAAAGAGACCAAAGGCAAGATGAAGATGACAGTAAACTTCACCTACAGCTACCTGAGCGCTCAGCTTGAACTGAACGTTTGGATGCCTCGGCTCCCCCTACAGATCGAGCTGTCAGACACAGAACTGAGCCAAATCAAAAGCTGGAGGGTACCAATCCTGACCTCAAAAAGGTAGGAAGTGCATTCATCGTCTCAGTCACTTTGGTTACTACGTGGGATTTCTGGATATATCATTTAGTTCAAAGACACTAAAATATCTCTTTGAGGATTTAGAGGATACAATTCTGTTATTTAAGGTGCTAAAACGATTCAGTATGATCCAAGCATGCAAAGAGACAGGGTTGCGTGATTGATATCAAACAGGTAAAAGAATTATCTGTGTGACAAATGTGACTCACACATGTTTTTATGCTTATATCTTAGATCTGCCTGGAACAGTGATGAAGCTGAACGGAAGGGCAAAGGCTGCATGCTACAGCTTCAGCATGCCCTTGTGCGGGTGCTAACTTATTTTGTGGCTGAGCAGGAAGATCCACGAGATCCTACAGCCTATTTTCTGGGCCCTGATTGGCAGGCGGACGTCACAAGGTTGGTTCGATACTTCATGAAGGTGGAGGACCCTCGAATTGCAAAGCTGCAGGAAGGAACTGTGCTGTCAGGTCGCGATTTTGGGACCACATCCATCCAGGTAACAGGCTAAACTGCTGATTGTACTGTAGCTGGACGTAAACTTTAGAATCAGTATTTAACAGTACTGTACTTGTTTGAAGTTAGGATATAAACTTGAGTTTAACAGTTTAACCCTGTGAACCAGGTTGATTTCTAATGACTTCTTTACTAATTGTTTTTTTCAAACATTGAATTTTGTGACAGGTGTTTTCGCCACTGTCTGATGTTATCTTGGCTAAGACAACTGTCAGAGTTGTAGACGATAAAGTCAGCATTACAGAATTAGGAGTCCAGGTGGTTGCTGGCCTCTCCATGACCTTACAACGAAGTTCAGGAAGCAGCAGGGCTATCTTGGCTACAACAACGACGCAAGAGGTGCTACAAACCCCAAAACAGGTAACATTCTTTTTTTTTTTAAATGTCACAAAAAAAAAGTTTAGCTTTTAAATGCAATAATACTTCTGCCCCTTGTTTTTTTTTTTTTTTACAGAATGCTTTAGTCAGTTCCTGGATACAGTTCAGTGATGGTAACCAGACACCTCTCGACATTTATGATCCAGCTTTCTACCGTATGACAGTAACATCTTTAGATCAGGGAGTGGTCTCTGTGCTGGGCAAACCGCCAGTTGTGGCGGCAGAGGGAGAAGGGGAGGGTGTCCTGATTAGGGTAGAGATGTCCATATGTGAGGCCTGCCAGAAGTCCAAACGCAAAAGTATAGTGGCAGTGGGCAACGGTAGCCTTAAGGTCAAATTTCAAGTGAATATTTGGCGGCCAGGGAGCAATACCCGCAGCCTTGACCAAAGTCCTGTCGGCAAAAGCAGTGACTATGGGAATGATGGGGAAAACATGCACAACAAAAGGAAGTTAGGGATGCCATCTCAGTTTCTCCCTACAAGTATCTCAAACTTCAATAAAGAGGAGAGCGCTGTTCAGAGGATCCCAACCACCATCAAGTCTACAGAAAAACCCATTATAGCCAGTGGCAGTCTTGGAGGAGTAGGTAAAACTAGCATTTCACAAAATGCTGGTAGTGCCACCAGTATGGGGAACATTAGCATTTTTAGCAGCCCCAGAGATGGCAGCAAAGGATACAACTCAGATAATACAATAGTGGAAGATATGAGTAGTATTGGCTTTATTAGTACTGTGAAAGCTCCTGGGAATCTGGTCAACTACAATTTTCCCACCAAGGTTGGGGTTCCTGGGCAGGGGACGGTGGTAGAAATTGGTGGTGAAGAAGCAATGGCTAACAGACCCCTCACAGACTTAGAGATTGGCATGTATGCTTTATTGGGGGTCTTTTGTCTGGCCATTCTGGTGTTTCTAGTAAACTGTATCTCATATGTTGTTAAATTTCGGCACAAGAAGCCTTCCTCCCATAGTCAAGAGCCAACAGGGCACAGGCATGATTGGGTGTGGCTCGGCACAGACGCTGAGCTGGTGATGACCGTGCCATGCAGTCCGTTGCACCACGACTCCCAGACAACAACCACTGTGATAGACATTGGGCCTGATAAGACCACTTCTCTTTCCAGGAGGCCCAGTTGCTTGGCTCCTGTGACAGATTCTCCACTTGGCTGTTCGGGCTCTAACAGAAACAAACCCATGCAAAGTGAGTCAATCCACTCACCCACCAGCAAAAGAAAACGAGTTCAGTTCACCACATTCTCCACGCTCGAGCGCCAGCATTTGCCACATCTTCCACCCAAGGAAAATGGCCATGGTATCCACTGGGTTGGAAAGGAGGACAATAATGGGGAGGAACCTCAAGTGCCCATAATAAAGCCAGTGGACCAGTTATAACACAGAACTTTAACAGACCTCATGTGTACAGTAGATGTGACTTTGATCACCTCAATGCCTTTGTCAAGAATATGTGATTTTTGAAATGGTCCTCGTTTACATACATTTCATTGCCTACTAAGGCCTTTTACCATAGAGGGACAAATGTGCCATTTCTAATAATTTAGGTCATTAAAGAATTACTTAAATTTGTCAATAATAAAATAAAATTAGAAAATAAATACATACATAATGTAACACATGGGGCGGCAAGGTGGCTCAGTTGGTGGAGATGTTGCCTCTCAGCAAGAAGATTGCCCCAATTCAAATCCCGACAAGGAACCTTTCTGGATGGAGTTTGCATGTTCTCTCCGTGCATGCATGGGTTTTCTCCGGGTACTCAAATTTTCTCCCACAGACCAAAAGCATGTATGCTAAACTGATTGATAACTCTAAAGTGTCCCTAGGTGTGAGTGTGTGAATTGTTGTTTGTCTCGTTTATGTGTCCCTGTGATGGACTTGGACCTGTCCAGGATGTACCCTGCCTCTCGCACAGTGACTGCTGGGTATAGGCACCAGTGACCCCCCCCCACTGCCCAAAAAGTAAAAAGCCATTAAAGATAATGACTTTATCTTTAATGGCTGTAACTCAAATCTACAATTTAATAAATGCCCGTTACCTAATATTTCAGTTCATGGTCTTGTGCTGCAGGGCATCGTGAATTTTATTTGTCAGCCTTGCCCTTTAACGTCAGTGGGCATGGTTAATACTTGTCTAGTTGAGACCATTGCTCTGGACTGAAGTGGATTATTTCATAATGTGGTAGTTCCCTCAATTAAAGATCATTAAGAGCTCTCTCATAACTTTGGAAAATATTTTAAACTGCCAGAAAATGAAGACCTACAAACTAATTTTTTTTGTTAAAAAAAAAAAAAAAGTAACATATTCAAAGTGGCGCAGTGGTTAGAGATGGTGGGCCTGTGATAGGAAGATCGCCGGTTCAAGCCCCGGTACCGACAACAGCAAAAAATGTGGATGG
>JAVCKU010000001.1:7463295-7473388 GCA_032273985.1 Hypsolebias coamazonicus
CCCGCCTCCGTGAAACGCCGGGGACCGGGAACGCCGGAAACCGGGGGTCACCTGTATTAGATGGCTGAACTCCTAAGAGTCGTAACATAAACTGGGGGGTCGTCCGGGATTTGAGCTACTCTCGGTGCATAATGTGCATGTGTACAGGTTGGTAAGTGTTATAACATACAAACACAAGATAAACTAAAATAAAATTGCCAAATCTGGCAAGTTACTTGTGATGAAGACCAAGAGTAAAGAGGTTTAGCAAATAATGTATCTGTAATTCTTTACTCAATATATTGGGAGTCAGTGACGAAGTGACGATTCAACACAATCTGCTGGCTTACTTAGATAACTTTTACTAATTGGCTTTTATAACGTATGTAGTTGTTTTTGTACAGTGCCCTGAGATGCCTTCTGATGTGACTTAGAGCTATAGAAATTGACTGAATTGAAATTGATGATGATCTAAAATAATGTGTGGTCTAAGTGGTGCATTCACTAATAAGCTGTGATTTTCAGATTGGCTGCTCAAAGCATGGCCACACTGTTACATTTTCTGCCCTCCCTGTCACAGTTTCTGCTTTCATGTTTGTTTTCCTCACAGCTCCTGTCAACCTGCACTTCAGGTCTGCTTATGTCACTTCTATAACCACTCCCACTCAGGTAATTCACCGCAATCAGTCCTCATGCCGCTCACCTCTTTTCCCCAGTACTTAAACCCTACGTTCACACTATTCAGTACCAGATTATTAAAAGCCATAAAGTGAGGAAATATCCAGCGTTCATGCCACCGTTGCGTTTGTCTTCCTGGTTCTGATCTCATGCCTGTCTAACGGATTCCTCGCCTTGCTCATTTCCTGTCTGTTTTGGATTATCTGCTCTGCTCATGGTAATGACTTCTGCTTCCTCTATTACGACCACGTCTTCTGGATTACATCTCTCAAGTTTTGCTATGGACTCCTGAACACTCGTTAAGGACCCTTGCCCGTTTCTCTGGACCTGCCGTGTGGATCTCCCCTCCAACTGCTCATCGTTCTGCTCTGCTTCAAAGCCGGCTGGCCTTCACCAATGATGACATCACGCAAAACAACTCCTCCAAGGAACCCCTCCCACAGCTGCCAGTGAAGGTTGGTGCCTGTCAACAGAACTGTCAGATCACAGACACTGAGCTCCTGTTCATTAACTCTCCAGTCTCTTCATATTGTGCCGGCCCAAGGACTCAGACCTCCACCAGAAGCAGTTTATTAATAAAACATTTAAACCTTCCTGTTGTCTGTGATCTGGTTCGAATCCCTAAATCCAGTTCTTGTCACACACAGCTAGCTGGTATAGTAGCTGGTTGCAAATACTGTACACAGAATTCAATGAGACTGCAATAGGAAATGTTCCTATTTTATTGCTATTGTCTTGCATTATGAAGTCACCACCTAGTTTCCAACAGTTACAGCTCAGTAAAATACTACCGGTACATTAATACAGAATGTTGAGGAAACTTGTAAAAATACTTTATAAAATGTTTCAAAAGCTATTATTCCCAAATCCTGCCTCCAAAGGGGGGGGGGGGGGGGGGAACAAAAATGTAAAAATATAAAAGCATGGATTGGGACATAATTTTTAAAAATTATTTCTGTTGAAGGCACATTTTCTATTTTATTTATTTATTGTACAGTACAGCTGATGTTCATTTTCAAAACTTGTCCCCCCCTTTTTTTTTTTTTTACTTGTTCTCCTCTTCAGTAAGTACTGTATTACTGACAATGATATAGTCATGAAACCTACTGGGATCTTAAAGAACATTTTACTCACTTGTTGATGCAGGTTAATGTTAGACTTTACTTAATAGCAAATGTGCAATCCCAGCTAATAAAGACAGAGATCTTTTGTTAAACCAATCTGTGCTTCATTAAAGATCTGTTAGCATTCGGTGCACTATTGCAGCTGGTCATGTGTTCTGTGCCATAATTTCTGCCTGTGTCTCGGCTGGATCTAAAAATAAGTGAGATTTATGGTGTCAGCCTGAGTGACATGAGCAGAATGAGAAGTAGCAAAGCTGTCCGTCCTGCTGTTACAATAGATTCTGACCCAGCCCTGAGCTAACACATTCATATTCTAACCCCATGTTCCCAGCTCCAGCTACAAATGAACAGGTCAAACACATGTCAAGGCCAGGATTTCAGGGACTACGTATTTCATCATACTGCAGAAACAAGAGCACAAATAACTTGCAAAACTTGATGTTAATGCTTCGTGTTTATCTGTGTATGCCATCATCTTAGTATTGTGGCTGACAGTCTATACACCAAAACAAAGGCCACATCAGAAAGATCCTGTAGTCCCAAAATTTTAAAGACGATCTTGTGTTTTTACAACTATAACTGAAGTCAAAGTCAGTGTCCTGAAAAAGTGTGTTGTCAGCTCAAGGGCAATGGCGTTAAAGGGCTGTGAACTGAGGGTTTGCTTCTAATAAACGTTTTCATCCCCTGGCAATAAGTGAGCACATGTGAGAAAACCAAAGAGGCAATACATAAGTAGTGATTCACATGCAGACATTAAATGCCACTCAGTGTCTTAGAGCTATTAAGTAGACAAAAAGAGACATGTCCTTTCATCAGTTTTGCTCTCCACACTGTGCAATGCTCAACGTGAAACTTTCTATCCTCTATTCCAGTGGGCGTTTAATTGGCTATAGAGGCGAGAAACATGGAGGAAAGTGGGAATAAAGGCCTTGGTAGCACTATGCAGAGCGATACATCACTGCATGACAGCGCATTGAAGTGGTGGGATGGTTGTGAAGCTGAGACACTGCCTTTTAATGAGGGTCTATCTCTTGCTCCCTTCTCTTCCTGCTCTTGCATTTCTGAGAGAGAACCATTTAATCTTCTGTCTTTATATCCCCCTTTTCTTTGTTTCTTCCCAGTTGGTGGAATGAAGTTGGCTGGCGTGTAAGGAGCACCAAAGAAAAACCCCTCCACTTGGTCGCCGTCTCTCACTGTCTTTTACCACATCTCTAAGTGCTTTTCCGCTGTGGATATTTGTCAGAGCTCTGATCTGCTTATGACCAAGAGAGAGAAATTTAAATGATGGTAGTATTAAGGACCAATTAAGCAGGTGTGTCTGTTAATGATTAAAGAGAAAATATGAAGGGTAACTCCTCCACTGTCAACATACATGGCGCAAATCAACTAGACAAAATGGCTAAATGTGCCAGAGCTCAATTTTTGTTCATGATTAGGTCATACTTACTGTGAACTCATGATCCAAACCTTTCACGACTGAGTGAAAAACAATTCTTTATCTGGAATATTTTGTCACTGGCGTCATGTTTTCGAGCAGAATCCTTCCTGCTGCTCAGTTTCTTTGACGTCCCGCAAAAACCAACATCTTTTTCAACCTAAATCTGAATCCATAATGTAACCGTTTAAATCAAGCTCTCGTCAAGTGTTTCTGACTGAAATGTCAAATTAAAGCAACAAATCTCTTTTAAATTTTCCACCAGGAATTTAACTCATCGTGACCGAGCCAGCGCCTCTCAGCCTGACAATTAAAATGTTTCAAAACGTGCTTACCTGAAAGAAGAAGAATTAAAAAAGGGATCTAACTCGTAGGAGGAATGAGTCCAATTTTGCTCGAAACCTTAAAATAAAAGAACCACATCATCTGAGCTGCTGGCACGGTTAGGCAAGAGAATTGGCATGACACTTCATGGGGAGCATCAACATTTTAGTCACACCAAATTGCTCTCAGCAGTTAAGTTATTTATGAGTGTGCATGATTTATGGGGAAACTTTGACTCCGGGGAGGTGTCACAATGACACAGTGCTGACAGGACAAATCCCACCACAAATATTAATTACACGATGATCCGCTCCTGATGCCTTACTCTACATAACTTATTGACAACAAAATTTCATAGAGCATTTCAAAGTGAACATTAAAAACCTGACTAACATTTCACTCGGTATAGAATGTAAAACACAGGAACAGAACATTTTCTGTGAAACAACCTGCTCATGTAATTATAATACCCAGTATCTTAAATCAGCTTGACTAAGAAAGTATGTTTACATAAAGAATAAAGTGTCTTTGTGTGTAAAAATAAATAAATAAAAATCAAAAAGATAAATGTGGAGGTGGGATGGAACCCCGCTCAAAAGCCCAGTGGCCATGAATTGCACCTCCTGCTTTGACAGGAGGCTTGTGAATAAAACATAACTGACCACGAATGCGCTTTATTTAAAGATTCTAGATGGGTTTCTGTGCAGTTCTTATGAATCCTACACATGGGATAAATTTAGATCAGTGGGTCAGAGGAGATGAGTAGATGTCCCTGATCAGTTCAAACAATAAGATGAAGATACAGAAGAATCCAGGTCAGGCACTGGGGACACAGCTACATTTCTGCAGCAGGCACTGGGGGGTAGGCACACTGACTGATGCTGGCGCTGCTGTTTACTCACTGGAAGCCTGAAGGCCCATCTCTGCCACTCTGCTTAATTTCAGCCACACACGGCCAATCGTTGAAGTATTTTTCACCGACAGCCTGCCGGGCCTGTAGGGGCATGGCCTCCTGATCTGTGTTTGATTTCTTCACCCATCTCACATCTAGATCCATACTGCCAGCTTAGCTGGGCTTAACTTGGTTTAGCTGCCCTATGGACACAAGGCTCTCCACACACACACATAGACCAGCTCAGCTATAGAGTCCATTGGTGTTAGAAAAACATACACAGTCTTCTCAGGAGGATTAAAGCCTGGGCAAGTGGAAGAGTGTAATAACGTCAAGTGGGATCTTAACTATAACGGCATGTGGGATATGGACGTATGTCACTTTAAATTAATCTGTCAGCCTAGATGTTGCCCTTCACTTTAACCCACTTTAACCTCTTTATCTTTTGTGTGTGTGCCTTTTTGCAGAAACAGTCTGGACAACTGAGATACAGTGGCAGAAATAAAGATTGGTTTACGACATTCAATTAGAAAGACTAAAATAAAATGAGCATAGCAAATGCATATTGTTTGCCACCTTTTCAAGTTCAAGTCAAGTTTATTGTCTTTCACGTCACATGTGGTACATGAGGTGGAACGAAAATGAAATTATGGCATTATGGGGATTTCATAGCAGAGTTTGAAGCACCGTGCAATTTATTGGATCTCTGAGTCATCACTTTTAGCTACAACCATGGCACACGTTAGGTCATTTGCTTAAGTCAATAAATATTGCCACAGGATTTGGTCTGGGCCATTTTGTTAGGCATAAAGACAAACGTTCACAACATTGTGATGTTTTACTCACAAACCGTGTTGTCCTTTTTCGGATCATTGTTTGAGAAATGCTAAACAGGCTGTTTGCCCTCACTTGCGGAGATGCTATCCAGAGGACTACGGAAAGGTTAATCTTTTTTCTAATGTCAGCAGATGCCTTTTGAATGCCTCTATAATGAGTCAGCTTTGAAAGGTAGCAAACCCGTCCCACTCACTTATGGAATTTCAATTAGAAGGTCTTCAGAGTATATAGTCTTTACTGACAGACACTGGATTTGCCATTAAACCTCTGGATTTCTCACAAGCAGCTCCTCACATGAGCAGTGCGATGAAAAGATAGAGCAGACCACTCACTCACTTCTTCTCTTGCATGTGTATAAATAGTAACAGGAAAAATAAGTGTCCTTCCTTCAAATCTGTTTTGCATCCTGTCATCGTAAAGGTGCTTACGGCATAAAGGATTTTAAGCTATAAAGTCTCCAAAGTCCTAGACTAAAAAAAAAAAAAAATCAGTTCTAGTTACATGTATTGTCACATGTACCTGACAGTGGTCTAGATTAATGCAACCATTTCATCACAAGACCCATGACTTTCTGCTAATGGACTACTCACTTGAGGTTCCTTTGTCAGCCTCCTATTGTAAACTGTATGATTCATTCTTAGCACAGAAATGTTAATTCTTTTTCCATTAAAACCACAGGAGCACGGCATAGACGCTCGACAGCAGTGAAACTCAACAGCCAAAAATCAAGTGGTTTGAACAGCGAGTGCAGTGCTCACTCTTGTGATAAAACAGTTTACAATAAATTGTGCTCATGATGTTTCTGGAGCATTAGCTGGCCTGTAAGTGCTCGTCTCTGTGTGTTTTACAAAATGTTTGATAAATGCTTCTATGCGTTTTACGTGCGCGCCCGAAAAGATGTGCATTGCAACAGAGGGGGGGGGGGGGGAAGGAAAAGAGCGAAATAAAGCATCCATTGGACAATGTTGATAGATGACTTTATCACGATAGAGCCAAAGTGGCCTGAGAAAGCTGGGGTGATGATGTATTGTTTAACAATACATTGGAGCAGTATGCGAATACAAACGGCTGCCTTCATACCTCCTCATCTCTATGCCTGCGAACGTGCATGTGAGCGAGCACAGTTTGGGTGTCTCGGCTGGAACAGGAAGACTGATGAGTCGAGATATGATGTATGTCCTGTCTTCCTGCTCCCTCTCCATCACCAAGCATCCACAGCATGGGTAATGATGATGAGGGCAGCCCGGACAGCGGCGGCACATTACTTCGCAATGGTAAAAGATAATGAACTAGCCTCCTACTGTGCAGGGGAATCTACTCAGGCATCCAATTACTGCCTTTAAAATCCATCTTAAGATGACCCAACACTTACACACACATATACTGTATACAGCTCTTTAAGTAAACCTGAACGCCAACACAGATGACAAGGGAGGCTGTAAATCTACATGATTATTTTAATGCATGCTTGAATCAGGAGCAAGTATGCTGGGGTGGAAGACACAGGAAAAGAGTGCAATTCATCCAAATTCTTTTTAAAATGCAGGTGAAGAGGAAACCAACCAGGACAAGTAAGCAGCGTCACAGATGACAGGAAGTGTTCTGGGGCTTTTATTCATTTTAAACCGACTTGAGTTTCGTAGCGCCGCTTTCATTTTGTGCTTTTGAAATAACTGCTGCATTTGCAGAAGCTCGGCTTTACAGCTGGAAACTGGTGGGAAAGTGACGAGCGGCGCTCTGCGGCCTCAGTGCAGGAGGGTGTGTGACAACAGACAGCAGGAGAAAAATAAGAGTCTCTCTTTCAAAAGGATGCTGCCGCTTTCCCACAAGTGTTACCCACGGCACAAACTATCACCTGGCTGCTGTGATGAAAAAAAAAAGGCTTTTTTTTTTTATAATTTATTGAGCAAGATGCAGGAATTTACAACACAATAAGCTCCAGTCGGGCTAACGAGTTAAAGAAATGGGTCACAAATATAGCCAAACTCAAAATAAGCTTCCCATCATTATTAATCATGTTTTGATTGATAAGAAACTTTATAATGGTGTGGATCTCCACTGAGTTTCTGAATTTATTTCAGGTGATGAGTTTATATTTTTGTCAGAACTCAGTGTGAACCTTTCAGCCTAATTGGAGATGACCAGACCCTGCAAATGAACTGTCAACAGATATCAATTATTTTTATTAACCTCTTCCAACATACTACCACAAAACCTTCCTCTTGCCTTCCTTACTTTTCTTGTCCAACTTAATTTTCCATCAGTGTCGCCAGTCCAAATGTTTCCCAGTTTAAAAGAAAATACATCTGACACCTTCAGCTTTAGGCAGCTTCAGCCAGGTTAGATTTCTCTCTGTCTATTTTCTTAAAGTCATCTCCAGAATGAAACAAGAATCAAACAGTGCAGACTTTAATTAGACTAACGGTCAGAGGTGGTGTGAAATATAAGAGCGTTGCTCTCTTTCTGCTAGATCCATCAGAAACACGGTCAAAATAAAATAAACCACCATGAATATGTCTTCTGTGAAAACAGATGCAGAAGTCATCAGTAAATTTAAAACCAAGAAAACAACTGGAACCAGGGGGACGTGACTGTCGAGAACCCTGACTCACTGCTGTGAGTCTGCCAGGGTTCCCTGTCCTTTCCCAAATCTGTCTTTACTCATGAGTGTCAGCAGCGCCAGCTGGACATAAGTGTGCATTATTGTGTGAATGAAACATCACACTATTGTGATCCATTTTTCTTCTATACATTTTTAGGCATGATTCTCATCCCACAGTCTTCAAGCAATTTCAATGAATCATAAATCAAAACATTCAGCTCTTTCAGAACAATCCTTGGTATTGGTGCAACTTTAGGGTTTTTTTTTTTTTTTTTTTTTTTGTCTTTTGTAGAGGTTTATGGCAATTTTCCCTTTTCAGAAAAAAAAGACCTTATTGCTTAAAGTACAAGTTGCAGATTGTAGCAATACTTTTCAGTGCTCAACTGTTTGGTTTTCTTTTAACATCAACTTGCACCCTCCAAACTATTTCTAAAAAGTCATCTGCACCTGCTGTTACTAACATTTCTGAGCAGTCATTTTGATTTCCCCCCCTGACTTTCCAGGCGTCAACTTAAACAGCACAGCTCCTGTTCATTCAGTTTGCTTAGAATGAATTGTTAATATGTTGTCATTTTGATCAGGCGGGCTTCACTCACCAGGTTTCTTTCCAAGTCATTCCCTTTACAGTGAACTTTAAAACCATTATCCGTTCTCTATTCTTGCCCTTATTCTCTTCTGGCACACCAAATTTAGTAAAATCCCCTTGTAAGTCAGTGTGCAAATTTTATGATATCAAATTAAAACTGTAACATTTCACCTTCTGTTCACTACAAAACTTGCTTCAGCTGTTGATGTTGTTCTTTTTATTTAACAGAACTCTAATTCATCATAGGTCCTTTGCGTGTATAGTTTGGTCTGATGTCCATTAAAGCATCAACGTCTCTCTGGCCAGATGTTATGCTCCTTTCCACAGCGGCTCACAAGGCGCATCTGTTCCCATGGCAATACCAACTCTCATCTTTTCTTTATATTGCAGTTTTTAGCCCCTTTTATCCTCTCTCCTTTCTGTTGTCACAACAGAAATCTTAACATTGATGAACTCAAAAATTTCATTATGATTTCATTGCAGACACCTGATACCTTTTCCTAAAGTGCAGAGAAAGATTGAAAAGCTGTCAAAACTCTTCAGCGTAACATGACTTTCTGTACTAGGTTAATAAAAGAACCAAAAGATTTAAAAAATAATATTAAATTCATTAGAAAATACCAATTAAAATTTCTACTGTTGTTATATATGATGTTTATTTATCAAACTGGGCCACGAAGTTTACTGCCAAAGTTCAACTCATCTCATACTCTTGCTTAAAAACATTTTAGTACAATTTCTGCTAATTGCATGAGCCATAATCTGCTCCAAGTCCTTAGAAACCTCCCTACTGGCTAAGACTCCAATTCCTCCAGGACCCCTCATCATCAGCATCACTAACATGCATCACTCCTGCCTCGAATCCTCCCTCAATATCATTGGTAATGTCCTCTACTGCTGGAAGTCACATTTCACAAATTGACAACAGTTTGTCAACATCATCATCTCGATTACTCATCAGAGCCAAGGTGCCCCCACGAGGATCAGGGCTTGGTCCTTGTTTGTTCTTTATCAACATGCTTGTTCTTAGTAACATACACAAATCTGGTCCACATAGATGCATCTCCATCAGAATCCATCACCACAGTAAATTGATCTACTCTGACAAACTGCATTGCGGAAATTAAATCACAATATCAATCCAGTTATCTCAGACTAAGTAGTCATAAATCCAACATGATAAATATAACTGTCAAAATATAAACAGCTACCACTGCAAGAAAATACATTTTCTTCTAATTTTGCATTAATTGTTCTCCACAAATGTTATTTTATGACAAAAACACTGAAGATATTCATTAATCACTGTCTATGGGCATGTAGTATATCAGCACTTTTGGTTACCTTTTTCCATTTTATTTTCCTTTTTTTTTTTATCTCCCAGAATATAAAAATGATCATATACACTGTTGACCTCTCAGTCCCCAACCACAGAAAAATATTAGCAGGCTGTTCTGACGAAGAGCATGGAAGAGGTGGTAAAAGTCAACATCCATCCAAGAAAACTTGGTAACACTTTAAAATAAGGTACACAAAATTTGGTTAACTACTAGGGAACATCTCAGAAACGAATCAGGAACAAATAAGAAGCTGATGGGTAGTTAACCAGTACTTACTGGGGAATACACAGCCAAGC
>JAVCKU010000001.1:7687675-7698854 GCA_032273985.1 Hypsolebias coamazonicus
TTGGTCTGTGGGAGGAAACCGGAGTACCCAGAGAAAACCCATGCATGCACGGAGAGAACATGCAAACTCCACCCAGAGAGGTCCCCAAGACCGGGATTTGAACCAGGGCAACCTGCTCGCTGAGAGGCAGCAACTCTACCAGTTGCACCACCGTGCAGCCCGTATCTCATGAACCCTCAAATGGATTTTTATGGAATTTTCAGAATTCATTTACTAAACAGATGTCTATAATTTATTAACTTTAAGTCAACCCAAATGAAGAAGGATGCAACATTCAGTCAACAGTCAACATTAGCCAACACAAAATGGTTATAAAGCTGTCAGTTTAACAGATGCTGAGGTAAAATTTGATATGGTGGTAGATAAAAGCCAATGCAGCAGCAGATTGCACAAGATCTCTCAGTATTGTGTCAAACTGTGCACAACATTATAGTCAAGGTTTGATAGAAATTGTTATAACTCCCCCATAAAAATCTGGCATTGAAGGCATCAGGCAGTACAGTATATGCTGTTTCAAGGAAATCCAGGCCTTTAATTTCACATGAAGTGTTTGTAAGTTTCATTCGGTTAGTCATTTATGCAGGAGTAATGTTTAAATGTGTAATGAGACCATGGCTGCTACGGAGTTTCATGCGGCACAAATGGAATTCCTTTTAAAGAGTCGGCAGCAATCTGAATTCAGACCGTTTAACGCAAAATAATCCCAGATGGGACTCTGGCATTTTGCTTAGAAGATGTGTAACTGCTCCGAGGACAAGAGGTGCTCGCGGCCTGAACCAGCTTGCAGCTGAAGCTCGTTGCATTTTCCCCCCCCTCAGTATTCCAGTCCTTGTTCAGACGCATCAACTGAAGGCTAACAACATATTTAAATTCATCCCCATATGTATACATCCACAGCAGGCCTCATGAGAGTGTTTTCTCCCCCTGGTGCGTTCAGGCCCATTTGACCGTGAAGCGGAGAACAGAAGTTTGCATTCACTCTCAAACACAGGCCTCTGGAGAGCGCACAGTTGAGCTACTTGATCTGACCGACTTCTGTTCCCAGCAGGCTTCCTGTGGTGTTTACACCAACTTCCATGGTCAGACGTCTGAACTCAACTCATTCATGACATACAGAGAAAAGTGAATGTTTATTTATGCTCATGGGTGTTTGCAGTAGCCTACAGAAAGATTAACCATACCTGACTAAAATTTTCCATCAGATGCTTAAGTTTTGATATCAGCAACATTTAAAAAATAATGTTTCAACAAATTGGAGAAATGATCATGGAGCATTAAGTTTTCAACAGTTTTACTTTTCAAGCGAGATGAGTGTTTGCTGTAATACTGGCTTTTGGCACGAGATGATACTGATTATGATACACTGGCCCAGTCCCCTTTCAGCTTAAGACTCAATCACAACTTCTTATACAGACAGAAACGCCGGTTCAAGCCCCGGTACCGACAACATAAAAAAAAAAAGTGGGTGGAATAAGTGAAGCAGTCACACCTGTCTCCACCCTCATAATAAGTTTATCTGTTTTAACTGTGCTCTATAAATAAAGTTGACTTGACTTGACTTATATGCTCACTACAGACTCATGTTCGGGCTGCTGTTTAATACAAACATATTATTTTACATTATTAGTGTTTAGCGTATATCTTAGATCTTTTAGCATGCTGTTTAGCGTTCGTTTAGCATATATCTTAGTGTATCTCTTACATCCTTATATACTGTTTCTTTTTTGTGCTTTATATTTTTGCTATTTTTGGGTGTAACTGGGACCCTGAGTACACAATTCCGTTCCACTTCATGTACCACATGTGATGCGAATGACAATAAAGAAACTTGAACTTGGATTCAAAAACCTTCCTTTTCAAAAGAAACCAGCACCGTTGCCGTGTACATGAAGAGCTGAACCTCAGCAGAAACGCTAGTTTCACTCAAAATCGACGTTGCATAAGCAGGGCCTTGGAGATGGGACTATGACATCATTATTTTCAAAGAGTTGTGTTTTTCACTGTCTTCATAGAAATGCAAAGATGGCATTTAAAGATTTATTTCACTTTGAAAACTGTTTTAAAATAAAATCCTATTTTGATTTTTGGGCTCCTCAGTTTTGGTTCAATGTGGATGCAAGATTGAAATGAGTAACCAAAAATTACATTGACCTGTTCTCTCCTTTTTGCTGCTCCTCTCCACCCATTTCTTTACTAAAAATCCTAAGGGATGTTTTACTGTATCTCCATCACTCTGGTACTTAGGCCCCATCTGCCATTTGTCTACCAAATCTGCTCGTTGTCAGTGTGAATTAACAGCTGGTTGCCACAGGCGTTACACCACCAGCTTAGCTAAAACTCTACTGCCACGAAGACAACCGTCTGCGAAAAGAGTTGTTGCATTTTCACGTCTGTTCCCTCAGAAGGCTTGTGGAATTGTATATTTATGATGTCCTAAATTATATATAACTAGCCATATGGGGTACTCAAATGTGTACAGCAAATTACGCCTCAGGAAATTAGTGTTTTCAGTTTCTGAAGAGGGTGATGACATAAAAGCTCCTGAGCTCCATAAGCTTCGGTAATATTTCATTTCCTTCTTTTTGTTTTCTTTTACAAAGAACAACTGCATTCAAACTCTTCCAAAGCGCTTGTGGGTTAACGTGAGCCTCTTGGCCAGACATTTGGTGAACTGGTTTGTCACTGTGAGGCCCGACCTCTCAGTGTTTCAGATGCACTTATCTGGAGTGGCTCTGATTAAAAGGATTGACGGTCATCTGCTCCGCTTTGTCCTTCTGTCCATCTGTTAGAAGAATATGCCACTTTTTCAGAGCCTATTGTTTACAGTATTAATTTGTTTATTACCATATGGGGTGCAGGCATAAAGAGTAGAACGATCTGGATGTTAGAAACCATCCAAACTGAAAAAGTTAATAACATGGAAATCTTGCGTGTGACTGGTCAAACGTGTGCCTGAATCTTTTGATTTGATAGTGCACTGGTTAAACCTAGCTCTCCTTTCATATGCGCCTCACTCAGTTTTGGTGTATGACAACATATAAAACTGCCAGAGTGATGGATCAGGTGTCAAATCAAAGTTATAACCTGGCATAAAAATCCCAGCAACGTGGGTCTGTAGCATCTGTTTTCAAGATTCTTTTCTCTCTCCTCAAACATGATGTGATTTGTAGCTATCTCGCTCTTCAAGTTGCAGTGTGGGCAAACATGAATTCAGGTTTATTTTTTCCTGCTGATGGGGAGCTCACTGCCTTCCTGCGTTCTCGCTGCAAATTAAGACAAATACTGTGTTGATCCTTTATTGTCAGCCCTGCAATGGCGACGTTCCAGGCTGTAATGTAATACTCAGGGTGTTGAAACCCGATGGCACTACACAGTATACAAATATTTTCCACATTGTAGCTGTCTTCCAGCCCACCCCCAGCTGTGTTTTTTTTTACATATGCCTGCATATCACACTGATGCAGACACGTTTCCAGGAAATTTAATGATGCCCCGCTGCTGATGAGTTAATGAGCGCAGTGTGTGTTTTCTAATAAATGGACAATTATGCAGATATTGCACAGAATCCCTTCTAGAGGAATGGCTCTCATAATGTGCACTTCAATAAAGGAATGATGGTGAAGATGGCATCAACCCGGGCGGTGTTTGATGCGTTCAAGCAATGGATTTTCCTCTTGTATGTATGTAAATGAATAACAGATACAAAGACAAAGAAGAAGGGTCACATGCTTGTTTCTTTTTTGGATGTGAAGGTCTCTTGAAGCACCGTTTTAAAACTAAGCGTGGGATGACCTAAAATGTGCTGCATGTTCTCCTGAGCCCTTCTATCAGTGGCACAGCCGTAAACAAAAAGGAATGTAAATTGTGCCCTCAAGTAATGCCTGTTTTAAAATACAGTACAGAGAGAGCAGCTACAATTTGTGCACTTTCCAGAAACAGAGAACCTCTCATCCTTTGCACACACCAAATCAAACGACAGATAATAAAACATGTTCAGGTGAGAAATGAGAGTTTAATACTAAGAAAGTTATAATTATTTTTTAATCCAAAACTAGTTTTAGTAGTATTTTCAAGTAAGTTTATTCCATAAAAGCTAAGAAATCTTCCATTCACTTATTCTATTTTGCACAATGCTATGTTATCAGATTTGTTCCCTCTTTATCTACAAGATAAGATAACTGCATCTGCAATAGATAAACTGCATGCAGGGAACAGCATGTCAGACAGCCATACTTCTGTTCCATCCTCCCCATGGACAATGACACTGCAGCAAGTGTTGATGAACAAATATAGAGAATGGATGCTGGAACCGGATAATCAGCAAAAGCTGTGTGTGCAAATGTCTGACAACCAAGTTTGGACGCAAACGTGAGGAAAAAGCAACAAATGTACAAATGAGACTTCTGGGAAAATTACTCATTCTTGCATCATTTGCAAGGAATAATAAACAGTCACGTGATGATAGCAGATCATTGATCGTGTACTTCAGACTCTTTGAACTCATATGATAGAGTTTCTGAAATAATTTTGCCTCATTCCCATAATGCATTTTGTCTCAGTGGGTGATCCTCGCACATTAGTAATTGTAATAAATCAGAAGACCTACTTCTGAAAATACTTGTATGATGTTTTTTCTTCTTCTTTTTTTTTTTTTCTAAAAAGAGATTATGTAATTAACAGAATAAACCCAGGATGATTTAAGTTAGATTTCTGTTTTTCAACTTGAGGATGTCTGATTTTTAGCAGATTGTCTGCAGAAATATTTTGTGTAGTTTTTTAAAATTTATTTGTTTATTTATTTATTGTTTTACTACTTTTCCTTTATTTAAGTCAAAAAGTATGAGGATATAGGTTAGTTTTTATTGCATAAAAATTTGATGTTGTCTTTGTCCACTAAATTTGATTATCAGTGATAAAGTCATTGCGTGGCTTAATAATTATTACTGAATAAACCTGTTGGGCAAATGCTTAGGGGCCCAACTAGTTTGTTTTTCTTCTTCATAAATAAAATAGATTAATCAAAAAGGGACTCAGGCAAATTTTGAAATATAGGATGATTGACAACAAAGTGAAACAACAGCAATAATTAAGGTAAAAAAAACCAGCATTATATTGTGTCAGTTTGGGTTATGTGTTCTCATCATAAGATTAATATTTTGGAACATCCATGGAAGAGCTGTGTGAGCTCAAGAAGTCAGACAATTTTGATGTAAATCTGTATTTACACTCAGTTTTTGGTGAGCAAAGTGTTTGGATAGATTTTTTAAAATAATATAAGTTGACAAAGCCATGCATCAAGTGTATTTCACACCAATGTAAAAAATAAACCAACTACGATAAGCTTGATGTAGGTCAGTCAAGCTCATAAGTGGCTTTGTTTGGATTCAGCCATGTGCTTTGTTTACATTGAGTGCATACCCACATTTCAAACGTGCACATCAATAAAGCTGGGAAACTACTGGAGTGAACTCTTTATAACAGCAGCACTATTTAGTAAGAATCAGAGGAACCTTTTTACATCTTATTGTTTGGAATGAGTTCTTTTCTAAGTATCTATTTTGAGACACTGCTCAGTCAGAGGCTCCTTTTTCTTTAAAGGAAAAAAAAAAATCCTCTTTTCCTATTCAGGTTCTGGGATGTGGAACCACCTTTTCACGTCTCTGTGAGGCTCCGGGTGAAAACTTGCAGTCCTACTTTTAAAAGTAACCCTGCTGCCACGGCCACGCAGCTCGGAGCAGACAAAGAGTCAGTGTGAGCCGTGGTACGTCATCGTCTGCGGCTGGGAGCCGCTGCTCGGAGCAGTGACGTCACTCCCTGACCGCGGCGGCATCAGAGCAGCGCGAGCGGCCAGCGCGCGCAGCAGCGACTCGGTTAGGAGCTCGTGGACGGCGGCTCCCGGCTGTGGGACACTCTCCCTGAACGGCGACTTACTACTTTATTGACTCAGGTAAGCCCTATAGCTTTAGTAATAATTAAAAGAAAGCTTTCAAAGTGCGGAACAGCTCGCGGGGACCGAACTAGCAAAGCTCCCCGCATTGTCGCCGCCGTCCTGAAGCCATGAACTGCGTTGCTATGGTGCCGAAAGGCAACATCCCACCTGCTGCTGCCGCCACGTTAACACCTGAAAATACCAAGAAATGTACTCAAACAGCGCATTTTTTTACACTTTTCTTGTAAGACGTTCGTGAAGGACGTGTAAAAAAAAAATCACTTTTCACTGCTTTAACTCCTGCTTTCTTTCTAATAGCTAATAAAGGCGTTGTTGCTAACTCCTGCCACCACGCCTATAGGGTTTTCCCTTATGGCTACAATGGGACATGAACTGATGCCTGCTTTATTTACAGGTCATATTTTTTTTCCATAACTGCTGTTTCTGTGTTTTCTTAGTTAAACCCGAGGCTTGAGCAAGCCCAAGGATGGTGATTATGAACGTGGCATCCCTCCTAAGGACAACAGTGGCTGTGGACGAAGAGAGCAGATGTTTGCACTGAAGGTGCCTATAGTTTTATTTATTTGTTTATTGTTACTCAGAGAGATGCTGTGGTTTTGCATCAGTGCATGCCAATACCAGGACCGTGGTACAAATAAATTCCATCATCCCCATCTCTTGGCTGCGGCGACAAGGAGGGAAATCACCACGTCCTTCTGTGGCGAGGCGGGGAAGGAGGGAGAGTTATGAGTCAGAATGGAGGAGAAAAGAAAAGCTGTCAAGTCTTCAAATCCGCCTATGAACTTTATAGACAGCACGCGTGTTTATTTTAAGAGCAGTACCAGATTGTCTTTCTTTCGTTGTTGCTAAGTTGGTGTCTTAAACACAACAATGAGGGGAACTTTTTTCTTTTGCACACGTAGTTCCTGAAATCTTTTATGCTTTTCACTGAAACGGTGATGTGATAAATTCTTAGGATTAAAGTGGATCCTTTGAGTCGAGTGTGCAGAGCGCATGGGGCGAGTGTCCAAGTAAAGGTCTGTTCATTGTATTTTGTTGTATGCACCTCCTTATCTGTGCTGTCAAGAGGGAAGAGTCTGTTCTGCAGTAACTTACCCAGAACAGTAGAGCTGGGAGTGGGAAAGGAGGGGTGGGTGAAGAACAGTGAACGACTGTGAGGCAGAGCGTGCCTAACACAGCCACAGCCTGTGAGTGACTCTTGTATCCAAGGACGAAGGTAGCAACGCATCCGAACGCCACTCTTCGCCCACAGACTTGCTGTGAAGATATGAGGCGGACATCGCCGGTGCTCATATAGCCTCAGCAACCTGCTGGGCCTAATTCTCAGAGCCCCTGGGGCTCAACACGTCTGTCTGTTGTGCCAGGGATGATGACTGAGCAGATCTTGACCACGGCTAAAGTGAGGCACATTCACGCCGCCTGAATGGGAGCTCCCCCCTTATTGTTAAATATTATCCCTTGTCAAAGCGAGCCAAAAACAAAAGAGTCATCTTATTTTTGGCACCTATTTCAGCCTATGTTTGTTGTGCTTTTGACAGAGGAGCACTCCGGAGAGGAGGTAGTAACAAGTGCCGTGTGTCAAGGTGATTCTGGAGGTGCGGATGAGAGCTGAACATCATGGGAAAATCAAACAGCAAACTCAAACCGGAGGTGGTCGAGGAGTTGACGAGGAAAACCTACTGTGAGTATCTTCAGCTCCCTTTTTTTTAAACTTGTATTTATTAAAAAAAAAAAAAAAAACACTTGAACTCTTTTAACTTTATAAGAAAAACGTGAGTACAAAGAGTGATGGGGCTACGTCATGTTGATTTTATTGCTGCAGTTTTCTGAAGATATTTTCCACCTACTGTGCACCAGTCAGGCAGTACAGTAAATAGCACTGCCTGTTGGGATTCAACACCTTTCTCATTACTGGCAGAACAGAGCTACAGCTAAATGTCTTCCCTGTTTGATTTCAATTTACATCTAAATGTTTTGTAGCACATTATGTGGTCAGTTAAGGTCAGGAGGAAAGTTGTAATCAGTATCTTTAAATCCTGCTGAGGAGATGTGCAAACACAAAGCAGCTGAGCTTGCATCAGCTCTTTCAGGTTGATATGGTTTTCATTGATCTTCTGCAGATTTACGCTCATTTGAATGGTTTCAGATGCTGCATTTATTAAGGTTAAACACATTCCTGCTCTAAATTATGTTCCTGCATTTTATTAGTTGCTTTTATATGTTGACATTTCCCTCTGAATGATGAAACAAGTCTTGACAGTTTTCAGTCAAAGCTGCACAAAGATTACATTTATAATCACTCCCGCTTTAGACTATTTTAATCATGTGGGTTATTTCTGGAGCGCGGCGCCTTTACTATTATTTGAGCAGTACAGTGTGCAGGTGTGGGTGGGAGTTGACATCCACTGGCTGCTTAATGACAGTGTTATTTGTGTGGCTGGTTCCCCCCACAGCAGAAGCACGGAGAGCTGTTGTAGCAGGAAATTGTTGTGGAGGAAGATTAGGCATCATGCTGGGCTGGACTGCCTGCCTCTGTCCTGCACTCGTCTTTCTCTTTTCACTCTCTTACCCTTTCACCCTGCCTCTCTCTGGCTTCACCCCCTAATTGCCCTTTTTGAGCAGGGAATGGAATAGTATAATTAGGATCTTATCTGGTTAGCATCGCTGAGAGGAGTACCAAGCTTTCTCTCCCAGTGTGATCACTCTCCCCTGTTCTGCTGTTACTTGAATTCAGACTCACATCTGCCTTCTTTCATCTTATTGCATCTTTCTCTTGCCCTCCCATGAGAAGCCTTGTCTGCCATTTTAGTCAGTGCTTTCTTTTAGCTCTTGACAGATTGGGGACTAGAATTTCTCTGTGCCAACGACTATTTTTGTGGTAGGAAAAGCAGCACATTATTCAAAAGCAAATGCGGCCGTCTGTGTCAATAGAGCCAACAAGGTGAGGCTAAAAATAAAGCTATTCATTTCAAAAGTGTACATGCAAAGATGTCTTTCTCCTGCTTTGTTGTCAGCTTATGAATAAACCATTATTTTAATTTTAGTTTTTTCAATACAACACTTTCCAGCTAAATATAGCAGAGGTTAGAGACGATGGGCCTGTGATTGGAAGGTCGCAGGTTCAATTCCCAGAACCGTCAATATCAAAATGTGGGTGGAAAAGGTAAAACACCCACACTTGCCTCCACCCTCATTTGCCCCACTCTGGGCCCTTGAGCAAGGCCCTTAACCTCCACCATCTGCTCCCAAAAACAGCTCTCTCTTGAAAATTAGTTCTCATGACTGAATGAGGCTACCTGTATAAATAAAGGGTAAATAAACAAATAAAGGCCATACACAATGTGTGAATAGAAGCCTACAAACCTACAAAGCTCTCAACAACCTAGCTCCATCTTATATTCAATATCTTATTGCTCCTTATTTTCCTAACAGAGCACTTCACTCTCAGACTGCAGGTTTACTTGTGGTTCCTAGAGTTTCCAAAAGCAGAATGAGAGAAAGATCTTTCAGTTACTGTGGATCTGACACGTCTACTGTTTGGACTGGGCTCAAGAATTTCCTTTTTGATAAATCCCATAGTCGGGGTTGGCTTGGGTTTTTTGAGCCATCCCTTAGTTTTGCTTCTATAGGCCTAAAATGCTGGAGGACTAATTGAAATTTCCTCTCTGCTGCTGTTTTTACTTGTTCTGCTGTTTGTATTTGTAATTATCTTAACCTGTTTGTGTTTTCTCCAGTAGTAAGGAAACCTGAACCTGCCATTCTGTGTCTGTTTCTACTTCCTGTCCTCTCAAACCCAGCTGGTTGAAGCACATGGCTGCAGGTCCTGAGCCTGGTTCTGCTGGAGGTTTCTTCCTGTTCAGAGGGAGTTTTTCCTTTCCACTGTCTCCTTTGTGCTTGCTCAGGATGGGAGACTGTGACGAAGGGAAGATTCTGCTGCTTCCTTAGATAGATAACTTTTACTAACTGGCTTTTTATGTATGAGAATGTTTCTGTACAGTGTCCCAAGACGACTTCTGTTGGGACTCGGAGCTATAAAAATAAGCTGGATTGAATCGATGCACTGTGGATTCATTTTCACATTTCAGCTGCGTAGAATCACTTTGGTCAACAGAACAGATGTGAACAGGGTCTTGTTAACCTGGTTAACATCTTAATATAACATCTGAAACGTCATGTGGTTATTTTATGAAAAGAATCATTTTCTTTAACAAGATAAAGTTCAGCTTCGGTGACCATGAAGCGCGGTTAAACAGTCACAATTTAATGCCTGTGAGTCAGCAGTTTAGTTAATTTATGACCGTCTGAGTGGAAACCAAACCAGTTACATAACCAACGATCCTTGAGTAAAAATGTTTTGTGTGTTGAGAGCATTTTGTAGTTTAAGGTGAGAATGCAGCCATTTCTATTGACGCTGACACAAACGCACGCCGTAAATAAAGTTGAAGGAACTTTAAAGAGTAGGAAAGTTCCATCTGATTGACAGGAAGTGAAAGTCTGCCTGGGACAAGACGGTTTACAGGCTGTCGACAAACCAGTGCCAAAGGCAACATCATGATACCTGCAGGAGAACAGGAAGGACTGTTCAACCAGCAAAAAGTCACAGAGGAAATTCCTGGAAAAGGTCTTCAGCGCAGCGGCCAGTGATCCTCCTGCAAGCTCCGATTTCCCCGGGAGGCCGAAGAACACCGAGCTGATGAGAGTGAAGACGGTCAGCTGAGAAACGACCTGAAATAACAAAACGATGAACACAAAACCCTCCAGGTGAGACCAGAAAGCAAACCGTGTGAGACACGAGGCGAAGGGCCTGAAGAGCTGGATCCTCCTCTTCCTCTCGCTGCTTCAAACACAAATTGAAACATGTTAGACATAAATTATTTAAACTTCTTAAAAAGGAGGAAACTCACTGTTGTTAGTGTCATAAAATACAGAACTATTGTAGTTTAGATGTAACTAATGTACTGTAATTACCACTACTGTTTTTTTTGGCTTATAAGTCACAGTTTTTTGCCTAATTTGCATGATCTGTGACTTATAGGCCGAAGCAACATATTTATGGACCCCCCCCCCAATTTACAAACCTGATTCCAAAAAATTTGGGACACTACACAGATTATGAATAAAAACTGAATGCAATGATGTGGAGATGGCAAACGTCAATATTTTATTCGTAATAGAACATAGATGACAGAACAAAAGTTTAATCTGAGTAAATGTAACATTTTAAAGGAA
>JAVCKU010000001.1:7737795-7755571 GCA_032273985.1 Hypsolebias coamazonicus
CTTTTCTTTCTGCAGCTGTGCAGCCTGCATGCCTTTCTTCTTCAGGGCAACAAAACAATGTCACTGAACAAGGAGGCAGCTGCTCATGCATTCAAGGCCCATTCTCTCATTCTTATTTTATGATAAAAACAGGCAAACCATTTGAAAGTGGGAAAAAAATCATCTGAAATGCAGAAGGACATTTTTTCATCTTGACATCTAATAGAGCACTCTTACTATGGTACTGGCTGACCAGTACTTTGAAAAACTGGCTAATATCTTGACAAATATGTACCGATTTTGTGCTCATCTAAACATATGCCTACTTCAATACTATTATAATAAAAGAATCAAAGCAGTTTTTCAAAAAGTAGATCCTATCTCATAAACTGAGGTAAAAGATCCTCTGTGACTGTTTTTTCACCTTTTTCTGCTTCTACCTCTCTCCAGGTTCACTGTTTTGCCCTCAGGCTCTCTGAGGATCACTGATGTGCGTCTGATTGATAGTAAACTGTACACCTGCACCGCAGAAAACCCAGCAGGCAACGTGTCTCTGAGCTACAATTTACACGTCCAAGGTAACTCAACAGGGCTTTTATTTGAAAGTTCAACTTCTATAAAGCTCAAAGCATTTTTTCAACATGCTGTCTTGCTGACATATTCTATACAATTTCATTACCTAATGTAAGCAAATCAGTAAAGAGCTGAATTATATTCCCTTGAACTAAATGTTTCCATTCTTAGTTAAGCCCAGGATTCAGCCAGCACCGTCCATCTTGAAAGCCCTGCTTGGACAAACAGTGACTCTGCCTTGTGTGGTCCAGGGAGAGCCAAAGCCCGAGATCAGCTGGTTCCACAACGGACAGCCTGTTGGCAAAAAGAACTCTGCGCCCCTAAAGATCCAGCACGTCAGCCTCACAGACCAGGGCATCTACCAGTGTGTGGCCAGAAATAGTGCTGGGCTGGAGAAGCTAGAAATTAATCTGGAAGTCCTTGGTAAATGTTGCAATTTCAAGTCTCCACAATCTGCATATCATTTAAAAATGAACTATCTTATTTTCAGGCTCTGCTTGAAACAAATTCACTTATGGGAACATTAGTTTCATAAGCCGGGGGTGGAGAAGAAACCTGTTAAAAACAAGTGTTTATTGTAAGTGTCATCCCTTAAAGGCACACTTAGAAGCAGAGTGAAAAGTTGCCTGTCATGAAGAGTGAGTGGCAGGATTATTATTTTAAAGAAGGAAATAAAACGTGTTTTTAGTCTGCTTCTGTAGGAAAGAGTGTTGCACAGAGTCTGTACTGAGCCTGTGGGGGTAAAACCTTTCCTGAGCTTTTCAACCTTCTGTCAAGTTCTTAAAAATGGGCCAGTTGAACTTTTCTTCTGCTGTCCTTCCAGTTTCAGTCAGCTCGGACTAAGGTCCAGATCAGGGGTCTGTAAGCTTTTTGATCAAAAGAGCCATTCCCACCCTTTCACTCACTAAATAAAACATCTGGAGCCACAAAACCTGCTACAGCTGTGATTATCAACTGATGGCCCATGGGCCACAGAGTTTGTTGGAGGGGATCTTTTCTGGCCAGTGGAGGTGACATTGTAAAACTAAAATCGTGAATTTTAACATTTATTGATATGTTTACATTTTAAGACAAATAAAATAATTATAGTTTATGCCGATTTTGATGAAAATTAAAGCACTGAACTCTGCAGGCCTATGTGAGGATTAACACATATCAGGCGGGGCTGCAGCAACTTGGTGGCCGGTGCCACGGTCTTGTAATCCTGAGGATGTGGGTTACAGCCCAGGTTGTGTCAGGAAGGGCATCTGGCGTAAAAAAAAAAAAAAAAGGCCAAATATTTCATGCGAGTGGTGACCCCCCTGAAAAAGGGAGCAGCTAAAAGAAAGTTACTTCAACAATTTCCTGTCTTATTTTATCTTAATAGTAGTTATCGGGCAAAAAATTGACAATAAAACTGCCAAAACTAGCCTTTTCTGTTGTGGGTATAAAAATCAATACAATTAAATTTCATGAAGTTTTGGTCAAAGCTTCAAAGAGCCGCCGATGAGGGACTGAAGAGCCACATGTGGCCCCAGAGCCGCAGGTTGCAGACCCCTGGTCTAGATTTTTCTGTATCAAGTCTTGTTTCCATCAGACATGGGGCGTCTCAAGAACATACTTATGTTCTTCTACTAATTTGACATCATACATTTCAGTACTCCATCTCAAACATAATCAGTCATGTGTGCACTGGTAGATAAACTGTGGCAGAACTAGCATAAGGGTTCTAAAGTGAATGAGTGATTTTCGTTTGAACTGACACATATCATGTCCATCTGTCCTCGCAGAGGCCCCTTTCTTTGCAGAACCTGGAGATGCCATCATGGAGAAAGTAGTGAACAGCAAGGTCGTCATCCCTTGTCGAGCCGAAGGTATGAATGAGTCACTGATGAGTCAGCGTTTACAGATCGAAAAGGTGAAGGGTGCATATTTCAGGGTTTACGGTCAATGTCTCTTCTTTTGTTATAGCTTCCATGACGTAACGAAGAATAAAATTCTAATTGAAAAGTGTGGTGTCTCGTCAGAGACAAGCTGCTGTCTGTATTTTAGAAAAACAACTCTACCATGGCAGCATTCCAAAAGCTCCTGTTTTATCAGAGCACACAGTTGCAGATTCACGTCTGTGGATATGTTGAAGGAAACTTACTCTCTGACAGCAAACATTTAATGTTTGTGTGAAGCCGTGCCATAGTAACCAGCTCAATGAGAGAAGGTGAGGGATGTGTCTAATGTGGAGCAACAGCTGGAACATCGGTCTGCCTGCTGCCTCAGTGAGCCACATCTGCTTTCCTCTGCACCACAGCCTGCTGGGAGAGGAATCCTAATTACAGGCTGCTGCTGGCAGATAAAGGACAGAGATGTCTGAGTTGCACCATGAAGCACAGGAAGCGGTGGATGAAGCCAAACTATCCCTCCTTGTATACGAGCGGGCAGACAGCAGCATGCTCTGTAGGGCTCATGCAGAACTCCTTGATGCTCTTGACACCCAAGAGAGGCAGTCACTGGCAGGAAACAGGGATCTCTCTCTGCACTGTTCCCTCAAGAGCTTTTTATGTGAGCGAGTAAATGCATGTCTGCCAGAAACATATTATTATTTCACCAACAAGCGTTCTGCAGTGATGTAGGTAGTGATTCAAAAAAAACACATGAAAAAGTTAATCCCTTACTGAGGACTCAAGGAAAATAAATAAATATCAGTCTACTAACGAGGTCTGTTAGCATTGAGACCAGAGATCTGCATGCATTTCCTCCCAGCGATGACATCATTTGTTTCAGTGCTCTTAAACTGTAAACATGTGTTCAGAGAAGCAACATCACATCACTGATGGTGTCCTGCGGTTATAGCATATTATGGACTGGAGACAAGTGCTGGGATGATTTCCCACCTCAGCTCTGGTGTTTGTATGTAGCGCCTCTGGAAACAGACTGCGTTGTGTTTCCCTCCAGTGGGCTGCTCCATCATGGTGACTCAATCCGATGTGTTGGGTGCAAAATAAAAACTTTCACATTTTCTCCGTTCCACCTTCCTCCTGTGGACTGTTTCCACCTCTTTAATACCCAGTAACCGACAAAACACATCTGTTTCAGGCTCCTGAGTTAAGGTGTCTTTTCCTTTTAACAGCCTATTCGACCTCTCATATTCTTACAGCTTTAGACTCTTGTTTCAGTGTTTGGTAATAAATCTTGAGTACTGTCTTAAATATTTCCTTTTACCTTGCTCCAGGATGCTGTAGATTTTTTATGTGAGTCTGACCTTGGAATATTATGCCTTGCAGGCTACAAGAACTAACTGTTTTGGCAGTCTCGCCTGCTGTCCAGCAGATAAATCGAGCGCTGGCATTTTCTGAGTCTGGGCTGCTTGCCCAAAAAGTTTGGCTGTAGAAAATCAGAGACGGAAGTCGCTTTTCTTTTTGTCAGACATTGCCAATAAAGTTTTTTTTTTTTTTTTTATGGCCTCGCTCAAAACCATTTTCTTTTCCTTATAACATCTGCAGGTTCACCTCGTCCCAAGGTACGCTGGTTCAAGAATGGCTTGGAGATGCACCCCGAACAGTCAGAGCTCTCTGTGGCGAGAGATGGAGCTCTTGTAATTAGCGCAGCATCTGCCAGCCACAGCGGAGACTTCAAATGTGTGGCAACCAATGAGGCAGGCTCTGCAGAGAGAAAGACTCGGCTGAAAGTAAATGGTGAGGATTTAATTATAGCTCCTTAGCCACTCTGTTCTGATAACAGCACACATTTGTCATAGCACTGACACACATTCCTGTCTTTTTGTCCTACTTTAGTTCCCCCAGAGATCCCAGATGACGGCCAGCCACTAAACCTCACTGTCACCCTGAAGCAGCCTCTCACTCTGGGCTGTGATGCTTTTGGCATCCCTTCTCCATCAGTAACCTGGACTAAAGATGGTCACCTGGTGAGTGGGTCACCTGTATCTTTAGGTGTGCAATGCCACCAAGTGGCAATTGATTCCTTCATGGACAAGCCCAAAGCTTTACAGAGCTGATCTCTCGGTCCAGGTGGACAGCCCTGGGGTGTACCTGCAGAATGCCAACAGGTTGCTCCGAATCTACAGAGTTCAGCCTGAACACGCAGGACAGTTTGTGTGCACGGCTCAAAACACAGCCGGCAAGACAAGACGAGAATACAACATTGTGGTGCAAGGTGAGCTTCTGTCCAGATGGTGTTTAAACAAGTAGGAGACGTGCAAAATACTGTCCTTTATTACACCACTTAAAGAGGTGCTTGATCTCACCATTGCTTTGGTGCTGACCTCACAGTATGTGAACTGCAAGTTACCATCTATATCAGTACTGTCATAAGTTATCAGTGACAAGGTAGCTTCTTAAAAGAAAATGCAAATATATCTACTGTTTTGTGCAGCTCCACCAGTGATCTCAGGAACGTCCCGACTGCAGGAATTAACTGTGGTGCTGGGCCAGGAGGTGGAGTTTCAGTGCCGAGTTAGTGGACAACCAGCTCCCAGAGTGGAATGGAGTCGAGATGGAGAGTAGGGTTCACTAACAGTTTATCGATGTGACCAGTGCACACACAAAGCTGCAATCATCCATTACTTCCTTCTCTCTCCAGGGTACTGTCCCGTGATGGAGATCCACATGTGGAGTTTCTGGAAGATGGTCAGGTATTGAAGGTGATGTCAGTAAGACTGAGGGACCAGGGGCTGTACCAGTGTCTGGCCAGGAACAGCGCAGGAACACAGATGCGTCAGTTCAGACTTACAGTTCAAGGTGCTGATTGTTTTCTAACACACACACGCATGCATGCATGTGCGCACGCATCCATGCATGCACACCAAGTACTTCCAAGTGTAACGATTATAATTTGGCTGAGAAACATAAGCTATGTTAAGAAAAATGAAATAAACAGTTCAGGTTTTTGAAAAGGAATTCCGTAGAAAGGCTGTGCACAACAATATCTTACCTGTTTCAGATGAGCATGTTAACAGCTTCAGTTGAAATTTTTAAACACTCACGTAAACACTATTCTACAAACTTTTGTGCTGCCATTAGTTCTGCTTTACACAGTCATTTACATGTTAATTCTGTGTTTGTTTGTAAACACAAATAGTGTCAGCTGTAGAACTTCTGGTGCAGATCGATGCATTTCCTGTATAAATATTATTTTTCTGTCAGAATAATTTTGTTATGCAAAAACTGACAGAAAATAATTTATTTATTAATCTTTGGTGATCTCAATGAGATTTGCCTGGTTAAATTTAGTCTCTTTTGCAAGGAAGGCCTGAAGGCAGACTAACATGCATGTTTTTGGTCTTTGGGAGGAAACCGGAGTACCCGGAGAAAACCCACGCATGCACGAGAAGAACATACAAACTCCACACAGAAAGACCCCAGGTCCAACCAGGGATCGAACCCAGGACCTTCTTGCTGTGAGGCAACAGTGCTAACCACTGAGCTGTCGTGCTGCCAAATTAAAATAAATCAATTAGTTCATTAGTAGCATTTGCATAAACTGAAATAATTTATTTTTGAGAACTGAGTAGTTTGGAAGCAGCAGCAAAACACTTTAGTCTTGGTCGCACCTGGACGACTCGTTAACTCGTCAATCCATTTAAATTTTTAAAAAAATTCTCCAAACTTGAGTTTGTTCAAGCAGCTATCTACAACAGGTAAGATGCTGATTGTTCATGACCTTTCCACATCACTCCATGCACAGTATCAGAAACCAGAACCTCAAACTACTTGAACGTCTACAGACCATTTCTGTGTCAGTTACTGCTGTTAACTGGCACCAGTGCGGTGCTGATGAAGTTAATAATGGAGTATAAGAACTATTTTAAGTGTGTTCATATCTAAACACCATCAGCTCTTTGAGAACACGTTTAAAACTGAAAATATTTTCCATCACACGTGTGCTGTGATTGCTCACTGCTGTAGAGCATCATGCACGTCTGTAAGACGACACATTATTATGCTGTTTCTTTTCTAGCTCCCCCCATAATCAAGGGGGTGAATGAGACCTCAAAGGTGTCAGTGGTACTGGGTTTCCCCTCAGTCCTCCCCTGTAATGCTGAGGGCTCACCTCCCCCCAGTATCACGTGGCTAAAGGACAACCAGCCCCTCGTGTCCACTCCTCACCTGACATACACCAACGGAGGGCAGGCTCTGCGGCTGGGCTCAGCGCAGGGAGACAGCAGCGGCCTTTACACCTGCAGAGCAACAAATCCAGCCGGCACAGCCTTCAAACACTACTCGCTCAGTGTTCTGGGTAAAATCATGTCCGCTACATCTCTCAGGTAAACGTGCTGGAAACAGATTTTACAACATTTCTCATTTTCTCTCTCTCTCTCATCAGTTCCTCCTCAGATAGAAGGAGAATCTTCATCCCTCACGTTTGCTGGTCATGATGAGAAAGTGAAGATTAATGGGAGTTTAACGTTGTCTTGTTTGGCCAAAGGTTTTCCTGAGCCTAAAGTTCACTGGTTCAAAGATGGTCAGGTTGGTGTGTTGTACTTCTAAACTGCATCTAAAAGAAAATTCCACTGAGATTCATGCACCAAAAGCTCACCTCTTCCATCCTCTACTGACAACCAGCAGGAACTACAGCAGCCACAACAAAATGTAGATCCACCCCCACACTCCCAGTTCTATGCGATGAGTAAGCAAGTTAATTATACCAAAGATATATTCAAGAAAAATCCAGTAATTAAAAACTAGAGGCCTCATCCGTGACAATAATATATATTTTTTTCTACTCAACTTGTAATTTACAAGTTTGATGTTCTGTTTGTGAGCACACCATGTTACATTTCAAACCATAAATTAGACACATCTGAATCTGATGTTGCATGGATTTATTTTTCTACGTTTAGGAATTTAGTTGAATAGTTTTTTAAATTTTATTTAAACTCTGAAAATTATAGCATTACAAATGTTTGTAAAGGCAGGCAAAATGTTGCCTTGAAAATAAAGAGTCTACAAAAGAAAATTAAAAAAAAAAAAAACTATATCTAACAAAACCATAAAAGAGCAGCAGAATCAAATGACTCTCAGCATTCGTTTAGCTAATATCGTATTTTGCTAACTATACGTCGCTCCAGAGTAAAGGTTTCATCAGACAAAAAAATGACTCATGAAGAGATAAAAATAAATAGAAGTCGCTTCGGACTATACGTCGCAGGACTGGCCAATTACAAAAAACAACGACTTACAGTATAGTCCAGAAAATACAGTAATTGCTTAAAAGACATTTCACCAAACTTCAAAATCTTTGATTTTTCTCCATTAGCTGCTGACAGGAACCCACCCGGCTGACATTCAGGAGAATGGCCACTTCCTCCACATAGAGAATGCCTTGCTGACCCATGAGGGCCAGTACACCTGTGTGGTCACCAACTCCGCAGGAGAGGACAAGAGAGATTTTCACGTCACGATCCAAGGTGTGCTAGTTCCTTCAGATCATCACAGCTGGTTTAGATTCTGGTCAAACCGTTCTGCGAGACGTTTGAAAGTAAAGAGATCTTTGTGATTGGTTATAAAGTGATCAAACTCCTGCGTTTTGTTTTTAGTTCCACCGATCTTCCAACGCGTGACAAACAAGTTGGCAGCCTGGGGTCAGGCACATGAGGAGGACAATGACATGGTGGAGAGGCGAGAGGTTGTCCTCGGTCATTCAGTCAGCCTGTCCTGCGAGAGCAACGCCATCCCTCGACCGAAACTCAGCTGGTACAAGGATGGACGAAAGCTCACGTCTGCTGATGGAGTGGCTCTTCTTCCAGGTCAGGAGGAACTCCTTCAGGCATCACCTAAACTATCAGTTTTGCTCCTTGTTATCATATTTATGAATCGTGCTTTATTTGTCCAGAAGGACAGGTGCTGCTGATCACCCGAGTGCAGCAGGAAGATGCTGGGAGGTACACATGCCAGGCTGTGAATGAAGCAGGCGAGGACCACATGCATTTTGAGCTGGAGATCCTCAGTAAGCAAAATGTGGTTTAATAATTTTTAACAACGCAACAAGGGCAAACGATTAAAGCGATACACTTTTATTTATTTTGTTTCTCTCATGTTTAGTTCCTCCTGTCATTCTGGGAGCCTCAGAGGAGTTTATGGAGGAGATGGGAGCAGTGGTCAACAGCACTGTGGTTCTGCACTGTGACGTGACTGGACACCCGGCTCCGGTCGTCTCCTGGCTGAGAGATGGACAGCCGGTGCACACAGACTCACAGCACCACATCATCGAGGGCGGGGCACGGCTTCAGGTTAGCTTCCGATCACTTCAGGAGATCTACCGGTGAGTAATGAGGCCTTCCTGGAACATTTTTTGTAGAGAAATAACACTTTATTCCCAAACCCTCAGCTCGTCAATGTCCAGGTTTCAGACATGGCTGGGTATTCTTGTGTTGCTGAGAATAAGGTTGGAACTGTTGAGAAGCTTTTCAGTCTGATGGTCCAAGGTAGGAAACCACTTCCTGTAAATTTGATCAGAACCTTACTAATGATAAAAGATGCACTGACTGGGGTCTTCTCCATAAACTGTATTGTTCAGTGCCTCCTCGAATAAATGGACCAAATGAAGAGGAGGTGAGTGTCATTGCGGGTCACATGGTGTCACTGATGTGTGATGTCCAAGCGTACCCTCCCCCAGAGATCACATGGACCAGGGATGGGCAGCTCCTTCGTTTCAGCACCTCCATCCACATCCTGCCAGGTCAGTCATCGGTCAACTGCAATACCCAAATAATTTAGCTATCAGCAGCATTTCCTTTCTTGAAATCTAATGCTGACACCGACATTAAATTTCACATATATATTAAAGGTGGCCAGATGTTACAGTTGCCTCAGGCAGGACTGGAAGATGCAGGGCAATATGTGTGCACTGCCACCAACTCAGCAGGGCAGGCCCAGAAGAGCATTCTGCTTAGTGTCTATGGTAAGCAAATCCATGGCAACCCATCAGCACGATTCAGCTTCATACACACATGATCAAATCTCAAAAAATGTGTTCATGTAATAGTTGTTTATCTTAACCCAGCTGTGACAGAGAGCTGAAGTGAATCATACCAATTCTGAACGAATCAAACTTTTCTCTGTGTGTGTTCAACAGTCCCTCCCTCCCTGAAGCCCCGGCTTGACGTTGACACCGACACAGTGACCCCTCATGTTGGCAAATCAGTCATCCTGAGATGTGAAGCCCAAGGTGTTCCTGAGCCAGAAGTCACATGGTACAAGAATGGTCTTCAACTGGTTTCAGGGAACGGGCTGAAGATAGATCACCACCAGCTGGAGATCATAAGAGCTCAGGTCGGGACAAATTCATTAAATTGCGCTCGTGTTCTACAGCAGACAAAACAAAATATATTTAAAGTGGCTTTCAGAAACTCTTTTCAAACAGATTTTCTATGTTCACTGATGCGTATTGACTAAGTTCATGGCATATGTGATATAATCATTTATTTGAACGAAAGCACTGTTTGGCTACATGACCACAGCCTTTCCCCTCTGCTTAACAGATCACAGATGGTGGCACATATACTTGCAAAGTGTCCAATGTGGCTGGACAGGTGGACAGGACATTCAGACTGATGATTCATGGTAAGAATCCCTCTAAACTGAGTGTTAATGTTCATCCATCAGTGGTGTACATGTTTGGGCTTACAGCAGAAACATGTTTCCACAGTTCTACCAAAGCTTGATGGACCTCTGAGGGAGATTCTAAATTATACCCTGGGTTCCCATGTGGCCCTGGTGTGTGAGGCCACAGGAGTACCTGTCCCCAGCATTACCTGGCTCAAAGATGGGACTCCTATAGGTAAGTAGAGAGGCAGTGATGGAGGAAATTGTACATGTCATGCGTGACAGCCAAAATATTCAGATGTTCTTACTCAGAGAGCAGTTTGCAGTGGCAGTGGTCTGTCCGAGGTCACAGACTGGAGCTGGGGCCTCTGAGCTTGTCCCATGCAGGGACATACACATGTGTAGCCAAGAACAGCGAGGGACAAACACAGAAAGACTACACACTCATGGTGCAAGGTACACACTTTTCGTCTACATGGAACTGTATTTACACGTATCCTATATGTATACGGGAATGGGTTTGAATCTTTGCGTCTCCCAGTGCCGCCCACCATCCTGAACTCTGACCAAGCATCTGATGTAAGTGCACCCATGGGAGAGGAGCTGAGCCTGGAGTGCAGAGCTAACGGACTCCCCACACCGCGCATCAGCTGGCTAAAAGACGGAGTATCTTTAGAGCGATCGGACGCGCACCACATCTCGTAAGTCATTTCGAGTTCCTCTGGATTGAAAGTCAAGTAACTGGAACAATAATAATCTTCATTTAGTTCTTGGAAGGAGTTCAGTTTGTTTTACATGTAGAATACGGACCATCATTTCAGTTTCCTGAAGGTTTGTAATATTATACCACTAATCGTCATGGAGGATAATGAACGTGCCAACAAAGCAGTTTGTAGTCTCTGGCGTTATTTCACCATGAGGACTACCAAGAGCAGCTGTTTTACAGCTGTTTGTGTTCATCACAACTTCATCAGCCAGAAAAAACTAATCTGTTTGTGTGAAAATCAAGGGGATGGTGATGAGAGCCATGATGAGATAATTCTCAGCTTCAAATGTGGGGAGAGTTCAGACAGAAAACAAAGATGTTAAAACATTAAGCGTGTTTGAATCCCTGCAGTGTGACCCCAGATGGGAGCACATTAACCCTAATGAGGCCTGGCCCTGAGGATTCTGGGACATACACCTGCTCAGCTGTCAGCCCAGCAGGCCAGGAGAGCAAAATCTACACCCTTGTTGTTCTAGGTTGGTAATAATACAGATCTGATCTTTATTAAAGCTCAAGAGTTATTTATTTTAACTTGCTTTGGTTTATCACAGTTCCACCATCTATCTCTGGTGAGACCGCCATCCCCAGAGAGGTGCAGGTCACACAGGACAGTGTGGTGACTCTGGAGTGTCAGGCAGCAGGAAACCCTCCGCCTCAGATCAGCTGGCTGAAGAATGGCCGTCCTCTGCTCCTCTCCACTCGCACACGCCTCCTCTCTGGTGACTCTTTTCTCAGGTCAGTTTAAATCGTTGCATCAATGTTTGAAACAAATGACATTTTGTAGATAATGTTTTTCTAAATGACTCAAACCAGACTGAAGGTTTTTCAGTCTGGTTTTAAACAATTGCACAGCACCGAAACAGCCTTGGTAAGGGTTTGTAAGAACATTCTTTTAGCAAATGATTCTGGTCAGTTTGTGATCCTTGTACTCCTTTACCTTATTGCTGCTTTTGATAGTATTGACCACAGTATCCTTTTATCTGGCAAGAACACTGGGTTGAGATTATTGGTACAGCATTACAATGGTTCCGTTCTTATCTGAGCGACAGGAGTTTTTGCATTAATGTTGGTAACAGTTTATCTGCTTCAGTGCCTCTTTCCTACGGAGTCCCACCAGGCTCTATTTTTGGACCCTTTCTGTTTTCATTGTATCTGCTCTCCTTGGGGGTCTATCCTGAGGAAACATGTATTTTGTTTCATTGCTATCATGATGATTGTTAGATTTATCTGCCCTTAAAACCAAATTGCTCTTACCCTCTGTTAAAATGTCTTGATGACAGTAAGGCATGGGTAGCTTCAAACATTTTAAGTTTCAACGCTTAGAAAACTGAAGTCATTGTGTTTAGCTCTCGCTTTACTGCTGTCTCTGTTTCTGTTAACCTTGACTCCCTTGAGCCATAAGCAGTCCATTACAAATCTCAGGATGCCCTGTTCTAAAAATAAATAAATAAATAAAATAAAATTAAAAAAAAAAAAATAGTTAAGGCAGATAGCTAAGCTTAAGTCCATGTTGACAAGATCTGACCTTGAAAAAAATAGTCAATGCATTTGTTACAACCCAGCTGGACCACTGTAACACACTTTATTTTGGGTTCAGTGACAGTCAGGTGTCCCTTTCACATCTCCAGCTCGTCCAAAACACTGCAGCTTGGCTCTTAACAGGAACTCATAGATTTGAGCATATTTCACCAGTTCTGTCCTCCCTTCACTGGCTCCTTGTGTATGTCAGAATTGAATTTAAAATTCTCCTGTTGACATTTAAATGCATTAATGGCCTTGCACCCTCACATCTCTCTGACCAACTTCAAACCTTCTCGGGTGCTGAGATCATTTGATCAGCTGCCCTGATGCATGCTCATCTGATTTGATCAGCTGCTTTTGGTTGTACCAAAAACCAGGCTGAAGCTCAGAGGAGACCGGACTTTTTCAGTCATGGGCCCCAAACTTTGGAACAATCTGTCCCTCGACACTAGACAGGACACTTCACTCCCTGCTTTTCGATCTCTCCTACGAACACGCCTGTATTCAGTGACGTTTAACACAATATGATTTCATTTATTATTTAATAGTTTCTCTTTATTTTTTCTCGTTATTGAGTTTTTATTTTTTTGCTTTTAATTACAATCTCATTAGTTTTTTTCTTTAATTGCTAGTGCTTATTATTAAGCACTTTGGTAACAGTTGCTGTTTTAAATGTGCTGTATAAATAAATGTGACTTGACTAAATGTTCTTTAAAATAACAGGATTGCTCCGGTCCAACTGTCTGATTCTGGAGTTTACACGTGTGTAGCTCGGAGTCAAGCTGGTCTCGCTGAGCTCAGCTATGATGTGCAGGTTCAAGGTAAAACCAAACCCAGCCACCAACCAATCCTCCTCAAAGACACTTTCACTCAGGGTGTATTTTTGTCTGCAGTGCCCCCTGGTGTGGATAATGTGGAGCCAGTGGAACCAGTCACAATCGTCCAGGGATCTTTGGTGACATTAACCTGTGAGGCACGTGGCATTCCCCCTCCCACACTGACCTGGCTGAAGGACGGCCAGCCGCTTTCTCTTCATCGGAACTTGTTACTGGATGGTGAGGAGACTCGGCTGCAGCTGCCAGATGTGGCTCCTTCAGACGAAGGCCTCTACAGCTGTGTGGCCAGTAACCAGGCTGGAAGCAGCACTAAGAGCTTTAACCTCACCGTGCTCGGTAAAACTGTTTGTTTTCATTTGTCTTCGTCCAAAAGTCATGATGTAAACTCATGAAACACTGAGCCGAAACACTCTGCTGTTCGATGCAGTGCCTCCAAAGATATCCCGCCCCGGCTCTCCAGAAGAACTGACCGTAGCAATAAACAGCCCTCTTGAGCTGGAGTGCTCTGCTGTGGGGGTCCCTCCTCCCACCCTCAGCTGGCTCAAGGATGGGCAGCCTCTGGAGGGGACTGCTGTCATTCAGCAGGATGGACAATTGGTTCGGATCAGTAAAGTTCAGGTACATTACAGCTTAACTGTGTGAGCACATAAACAATTTATTACAGTAATAACAACATTCATTAAATAAAACTTACTGAATCATAGAATGGTGAAACTTGTTTGTCCTTGTATGTTTGAACATTAAATGGATAGAGAGCACTTTGATTGTTTCTGGAGATCGGAGTTTTGACTGCATCACTCCAGGATGTTGTCCCAAAGGGACTGAAGCTGATAAATGTTCTCTGCTTACAGGTGAAGGATGCAGGTCTCTACACCTGCTTGGCCAGCAGCCTCGCTGGAGAGGACGGAAAAAGCCACTGGGTTCGAGTCCAAGGTGACACAAAATGTTGTTTTTAAATCTTCAACACTGACGAAATAGATGATGTCCTCCCCCTTTTCCTAAAGATCCTTATCTGGGACTCAACGAGGACAGATTTAGTAGATAAGAACGTTTGAAACAGACTGTTAAAACATTTATCTGCAGTGTGTGTCAAAGAATGCATGTTTATGACTGATTGCACAGATCTAAGCATTGTCTATTTAGTTTGCTTAATTTTTGTGCAACATTTATGATGCTTTTAAAAATGTGATCCTTTAAACTGCAAATATTAACACTTTATAAAAGCTGCCAAAACACACTTTTCTACCTTACTTGCTTCATCAGCAGCCTCATTTTTACAGCACATCTTACCTGTTTCTGCACTGAGCGGAAAGCTAAGCTTGCATTTCTACGATGTGAACGCTTGTTTTTTAATACGTATTAATCTATCTTTAAATACTTTGCATCCTTCATCAAATATTTTGAAGTAGTTTAGACAAAAACTGTTTGATCTTTAAAGGATTTTTTAATTTTCATAAAGGATTATGCAAGCTTTCATGTTTGTGTTTCAGTTCCACCAACGCTGCTCGGCTCTGGTGATGTGAAAGCAGTGACTGTGCCGGTTAATGGACACCTGACATTAGAGTGCCTGGCTGACAGTGACCCCCCTCCTACTATAGAGTGGTACAAGGATAAGGCCAAGCTGCAGGTACAAAGAAAGAAAGCTGCACTCACCTCTTCCACAAATATTGAGTTCCTCTGACCCACACATTGAGTTTTCCTCCTCTCCTGTGAAATCAGCTGGGTGGGCGTGTCCAGCATCTGGCAGGAGGTCAGTACCTGGAGATCCAGGAAGTCAAGCCTGAGGACAGTGGCCAGTACAGCTGTGTGGTCACGAACATGGCTGGAAGCACAAGTCTCTTCTTCACAGTGGAGAGTCTCTGTAAGTATAAGCACATAAATGGAACTATTTGGATTTTTGTTTTGTAAATTATAAAAAAAAAAAAAAAAAAAAAAAAATGTGACTCCATGCACCAAAGCAGTCTTTTCACAGTTAGCTTGTTGCCTATTTAAGTAAAAACAGCTTTAATTTATTTGAGCAAACTGTGTGACTGGATGTTTAAAACAATTATAGAAGAACTGAATTGCTTTTATTTTATTTTATTGTCGATTTTCTTTAAATGTTGTCAAATTGCATACTTGAGAAAAGCAGAGATGACTTTTGTGGTTCAAATGTGCATCTGGTTTGACTTACAAAGGAGTGGATAATTATAAAAATGAAGGAGTAAAAGTTACAAGAAAACCACTGTCATATAAAAATATTGGTTATATTTTATTTTGTGGTTGTTGTTTTAGAATAGGAGGGACTTTATTTTGTCTTATACAACATTTTTTAACACAGTGTTGTTTTATTTCAAATCAATGCAACATGCATGCTCTAAGCTTAAATAAAAGGCTATGTATTGTCTACCCTCCATAGTTGTATCACCTCAGAAGTTTAAAATGAGCCGAAAATAACTATGATGAGAAATGTGATTATTCTGCCAAACGAAAAGCTCTTATTGTGTAAAGTTTCATTTCTGCAAATGATTGAAGTCGTAACAACACGATGCACGAAATAAATCATTTTAAATTACAGAATAAAATGTTTTAAAATCAGTTTAAACTGCTGAACTCAGGCTATAAATCGAGCTTGTCTTTGTACTTCCAGTACCGCCAGTAATAAAGGAGAGCCCCTCCCTGGTAACTGTTCAAGTTGGTCAGGATGCAGTTTTACCGTGTGAAGTTGAAGGTGACTCCTCATCCACAGTCATGTGGAGGAAAGATGGCTTCCCTCTGCCTAGAAATAATAATAGGTATGTTCTTAGATGATAATAAGACATCTATCATTTATGCTTACCAAAGCCAGTTCTGTACAGGATGATGCATAATGATCATTTATCTTTTAACTTCAGGTACACAATGTTATCAGAAGGCTCCTTGCAAATACACAGGACTCAGGTGAACGACGCTGGTCGTTATTACTGCACAGTGTCCAACCAGGCTGGCTCTGATCACAGGAGACTGGACCTTCAAGTGTTTGGTGAATGCTGCAAATGATTTCATTAAGTAGCTGCCAGTCAGTTTTCTGTAAAAAAAAAAATATATACAAATGGTGGCCCGTCCATTTAATTTTTCTATTTTATTTTGTATTTTATCACAATTTCTCAAGCTTACATGTTCATTTTAATCCCTCTTTTTTATTTAGTGAGCCCTTCGATCCGACCAGGTCCATTCAATATTACAGCAACCACTGGAATTAGGGCCGTGCTGAGCTGTGAGACAACAGGTATACCCACACCTAAAGTATCCTGGAAGAGGAATGGAACCCCAGTTGATACAAACCAGCCTGCCGGTGCATACAGGTGAAAAACTGCAGCTGTAAATACACAATAAATCTGCTGCACAGCTCATGCAGCCATAAACACTGACGCTCATTCTCCTTGGTCACTCATCCAGGTTATTATCTTCTGGGTCTCTTGTTCTGTTGTCTCCATCCAATGAGGATGAAGGTTATTTTGAGTGCACGGCAGTCAATGATGCTGGAGAGGAGCGCAGGGTAATCGAAGTTCTCCTGCAAGGTGATGGTTTGAAGATGTGTGCCATAGTCAGAATGCAAAATGCAGTTTTGGATGTCTGAATTCTTGAATTTGATTTATTCCTCTGTAGTGCCACCATCTATTGAGGATGATGTCACAGCAGTTAAGGCAGTGAAAATGTCCCCCGTGGTGTTACCCTGTCTCACACATGGGCGCCCACAGCCCGCTGTCACCTGGTCTAAAGGTGGAGCTAAACTGAGCATGAGAGGAGGAAGTTATCGTGTTCTTCCCACTGGTAAGACCGTTAATCTAAGGATATGTTCAGGACTTAAAACTCCTCACATTGTGTCGTTCAGCTGTTTTGGTCTTTTTAATGCAGGGGTGCTGGAGATCACAGCTGCTTTGCCAAGTCATGCTGGCAGATACACATGCTTGGCCCGTAACCCAGCCGGAGTGGCCCACAAGCACATCTCTCTCACAGTACAAGGTAGGCTCTACAAAACCTGCTGTCAGTCATTGAGCAAACATAATAACATACAAACCCAAATCATGTGCTTGTCTGTGCACTCAAGAGCTGCCAGAGATCCGACCAATGGCGGAGGAAGTGCAAGTGGTGTTGCATCATGGAACTGTACTTCCCTGTGAGGTTCATGGCTTCCCAAGACCGTCAATCACTTGGCAGAGAGAGGGCGTTCCCATAGCAGCAGGTAGCATCCACTACTGTACACTGGGTTTGTAAAACAATTAATCTGATGTGTTGTTTGACAGTCTGCCACTGGTGTCTGTTGATAGGATAAATAATTATTAGCTCGCTGATTCAAATCCAGCTCAAAGGACCAGAAATGTTGAATAAATGAATTATCCTATCATCAACTCATTATTCAAATAAGCAGCTCTGAGGATATGAGAAGATTTCTAACCAGGATTACTAGGGATGCACGATTTGGATTTTTGGCCAATATCCGATATGCTAATATGTTAAAACTTATTTGGCAGATAACCGATACCAATACCGATATTTTCCCCCTAGACCTACTTACAGAGACTACATAGCTTTCTCTGCTGTGG
>JAVCKU010000001.1:7787568-7798268 GCA_032273985.1 Hypsolebias coamazonicus
ATAATTTAATCATTAAATACATCATTAAATCATTAAACACATGATTAAATTCACCATTAAATAATTAAATGTACCTTTTAAATTATTTAGTTCAAGATTTATTTATTTATTTAATTTTGTCACCCTCCACCCCCAGTTGACACCATGAAACTAACTATTAACTGTCAGCCTCACTTGTCAAACCCAGTGGGCGGGACTAACCCTAGCCCTGACGTCTGATTGGCTGCTCACATCAAGCAAAAACAAATCGACCACTTATTCACCCTTATTCATTTTATTACTCTGAGGAAATGTTAACAGTGCGGCGAGAGATACATTCCTGCTGCTACATTTGATTTTTATTGTTTAAACATGGATAAACATGTAAACATAAATGAAACCGGAACTGTTCCCCGTTTCTTAATTTTATCTTGATAACATTTAATTGTTTTTGTCTCCGAGCTGGAAATGTCCCCAGATTTAACTGCAGAAATCTGGTCACCTTAGCATGGAGGGAGCTGCCATGTTTGAACTGACATCAGACCAAAGCAATGGATTTCACATGCTCAGCATTTGTCCCGCCCACTGAGTTTGATGAGTGAGACTGACAGTTAAAATTTCACGAGACATGAGGGTGGAATGTGACAAAACTAAACAATTGAATAGATCATGAAATAAATAATTATATCATGAAATATCTAATTTAATTGTGTATTTAATGATGTTTTAATAATTGAATGATGCATTTCATTATTTTTATTTATTTCATTTTGTCACATTCAGTCCTCCATAATACCCCCCACCCCAGTCCACAACCAGGAAAAAAAAAAACATAAGGGGAGTAGTGAACCAGTGGCAAGGGGGGCAAGGGGTTAGAAATTGGAGCTGTGTGTGTGCATGTGTGTGTGTGAGGATATCTTTTGCACCATAAGGAGGAGGGGTGGAGATAGATGTCTGCTGCTTTAAACAGGAATGTGTTCATTTTAAGGGCGAGGGGGGAGGCTCAGGGAGCATTTTTCATCATTTAAAAGCACCAAGGAGAGGGAGTGAGAGAGGTGCAGCGGAGAGAGACAGCCTCTAGAGCTGTGAGGCAGAAGTGATGGATCCAGCCCACAGGAAAGTGACAGTCTTCTCCTAACGGGCCACAGGCAGCCCACCAGCTGGCCCTGGACTCACTTTACTGGGAAATTACCTCCAGCATCAAACTAAAGGTACCACTTGACTCCTCTCAAGGTTCAAACATTTTAAGATTTTTTTTTTTTTTTTTTTTTTTGTGGAAAATCTTTTAATATTTGCCAGAAAGTTTCAGGGAGGTTGGGCTACTCTGGGCAAACGACAGCCTTTTAGTAACAAACTTTAAAACCCCTGCTGCTTCTCCACTGTTGGACTGGACTGGGGGGACAGGAAGAGGACGGGCAGAGAGAGAAAGGAGAACGTACGGGTGAAATTCACCCACGTGGGATGATTTTCTACCAAGAGAACCTTGAGACAACTCTAGGAGGAGGGCAAAACAGCTAAAGGAGCTTCAGCAGCCCAGTGCAGTTTTCTTGTAAGCTTTAAATAAACTGTTGTAATATTTTGATTTCATCTTGGTTAATTTGTCAGAGAAAACTCACACATGCATTATATTGTTCAAATGGCTAAACCCACTGCAAAAAAAATGAATACCAACACTTGTGACCATTACGTCTACATTTAAAATACTGTAATGGCATTTGTTAGTGATGATGAGAGTTTTGACAATGTGCTAAGTTCCTGACATGATGCAGTAGGACGGCCATGATGAAGTCACTCTCTGGCTCTTCTCTCAGAAGCTGCTGAACTCCACACAAGGATTTTGAGTCACCACTTGCCATGCAGCATCTGCAATCTGACTCAGCGTTTGGTGCCAGAGGCTTACTTTACTTTAGCAACCAGACTGATTTGGATTATTACATTTGGAGTTCAATTTAACACACATGTTTGAGAGAGATTCAGCTTTCAGAATGAAGCGTTTTCTGTAACCAATTTATTTTAGAACGTCTATTTCAAAACAAAGATCAGTATAGGAGCAGAAGAAAAGGCATTGTGGACATGAACAGGATTGGTACAATGTCAAATTCAGTTGGATTCTTGAATGATGTACTTCTTTTCATTATCTTGAAAGAAACCATTCCCATCTAATGAAAGAAAGAAAAATCTTACTGTGGCAAGCAGACAGCAGCTTCAGGATGTTCTCCTGGAAGAAAAGAGGACGGGGGAGCCGGCAGCTGAATCCCCTCTTTGTTTCTGTAGCCAAAGTAGTGTTTGGATAAGGGGGCTTTGAGGTACAATGGTGGTACTTATCGAAACAATCCCACAAGACCCTCTGCCTTCCGATCGTTGATATGAGATATAGAAGAAAGGCTTCCAAAAGCAGGAGAGAAACGTTTGACACAAACAGTCAAAGCGGAGTTAAAAAACTAAACGAGTCATCAGGCTTTGGATGTTCTGTTACACAGATTATGTTTCGGAGCAAAGAATGAAATTACTCTTAAGCTTGAGTAATAGTGCAGATTAGCCTTGGCTGATGGACTCTGACTCTGATCCAGCGCATGTTGGGCGCCGTGTAGGACAGCGCTCAGCAGAGCTGGCACCCATTGAAACACGCAGCAAAAACTATCCTCTTCTTGTCTGGGTTCTGACAAATGAGGTGCCGTGTAGCTGAGCTGTGGATGCTGATGATGCAACAGACAAAACAAAATACCTGTTCAGTCTTATTTCAAGTTAACTGGGAATTAAATGGGTCAGCGCTTATACTGTAGATATGGCAGGGGATGAAAGGCGGGGTGGTGGTCCTTCGTGCAGATGGTCTGTCTGCCATAGCCACTGGTTCTCCATGTGAGTATGGCAGCTCCCTCTAATGAGGTGACGAAGAATGCGAGGAATGCCATGCTCAGGCTGAAATGAGAGGGGCTGGGGGGTGAGAGATACGAGCCAGTCTGAGCAAGAGCGCTCTGCCCACCTTCTAATTAATATGTGCTGAGCAGGAGCAAAACGGCTCAAACACACCGAGGAGTCATATAAACACTGACCTCTCACCTGAGGACAGTTATCCAGCACGTGTCGGCGTGAAGCAGACTTGAAGAGCTTACCTTAGTGGGCCATCCAGTCGCACTGCGACGAGGAGCGATCCACTGAGCGCCATGCAGCTGTCTCTTTGACACTTCAACACCTGCTAGTCACTGCAGTCCTGTCAGTGGCAGCTTGCGTGAGCAAACAAATTCTTAAAAAGCCCAACAGGTAAGAAGGAAGTGAAGGCTATTTGTTGTTCCCCACGGCAGATTCATGGGTTAATGACAGGTTGTGTATGCTGGGGCAGATGGGACTCTCGAGGTCCCTGGGAGACAGAGCCGACACTAGAAAGAAGATAAAACACACTGCTTACACTTGTAAACACATATTTCATCACAAGCTGCCAACAGTTTCCCCTCGGCTTTGAAGTAGCAAAGCCTCGAGCAGGAGATTCCAGGCTAACAATGTCCAAAATGAGACTTTAGAGCAGAGAAGAAAAAAAAAGTTTCAAAGAGACGGGATCAGGATCCCAGAGGAGAAACCACAAGAGCCACAAGCCCAATCCACTCATCAACACATTACAAAGAGCAGGCTCAGAACAGCTCTAATTATCTCAGTGTGGGCCCATTTGTACTCTACTATTAGTGATTTAGTCAGCAAATCATCTACAATGCTATTATTTCCATGAAAACTGCACTTATAATTGTGGTTGTATAATCTCTGTGTTGTGCATTTGCAGCGGTGACATCATATGATGCATGCTCTGATAAGACATGTCATATACGATGTGTTTGCTAAAGATAGCTTCCTGATAAATTGGAAACAGATAAGTCCTAACTTTAAGGTTTTTTTGATTAATTTATCCTGTTTAAAGCTGTGTTACTATATCATACATGTTACGAAACAATCAGCTCATGCTAGAGATTGTACAAACGCAGCTCATTCACTTTAGGTTTTCTGCAGCAAGAAAAAGGTGTTTATACGGTCAGTTGCAGACAGATACAACAAGAAGGCTTGATTGTGCCAAGGGTCATGCTCTTGGAAAGCGCCACATTTCTCCTCTCCAACTTTCTAATCTCATGCGCTGGCTGTGAGCCCAGATCACCAAGACAAACATGTTTCTCTGACTTTTTATCCTTCATTTTATTGTTAAAAGTTATATTCTGTACTGTTTTTCAGAAATACATAAAATCTGAGAAGATAGTGCACTACTGCTGATATCCTTATGCAGTAAGGCTTTGTATGTAATTCTAGATGATTAGACGGGCTCTTTAAGACTCTGGATATGAGTTATACAGAAGCCGTAGCGCTCCGACATGCTGCACCTTTTATGTAATGACCTGCTTCTTCATATTTCTGTATACCAGACTTCTTATACTTCTAATAACACTGCATCTTTAATAACTTTATACAGTTATTATTTTTAATAATAAAAACGTGAATGTTAATACCTATTTGAGGCCAAACTAAGCTTTTAATTCTCCTGTAATCTCAAAGAAACTGAGGGTTTTAATAAAAAAAAAAAAAATTAAAAAAAAAAAACTACAATTACAATGAAACTGTAATTCTAAAGAGGTGAAAATCTTAAATTTTCCAATTTGAATGAGGCTGTGGACAGGTCTGATGCAACACAGTCAGTATCAATGCCTTGAATGCTATCATCTGGAAGTGTCTCAGTTTTTCCACATGCAAAACATCCAGGCCTGCAAACAAATAGGAGCGTTTGTGCGTAAAGGGCAGGCCACGGCAGCGGCCCAACGAGCGCCAGAGCCGAACAGCAAACCAATCTCAACGGCCTCGAGACAACTGATTACAGAGATGAGCACAGTGTTGGACGGAATTAATATTTTTCTTGGCTTGCATAAGCGGCAGGTTACTTTTGATAGTAAGGCTTGGATTTGCACATGCCAAGCTCAAAGTAAAACATAATCAGTGAATCAAACTTTGGAAACGGTGTAGCCGCCGTGAAAATTCAGATTTGTACATTTTATATATCACAGCTGAGTTTCATGTACGCTCTGACATGGAAAGTCACAACAGCAACTGTTTTGTTCAACAGGCCAAGTAGAAATTTTCCTCTCAGATCTTTTGACAGCTGCAACCTGACAAGCTTCGGGTTGTCATGCACAGTGCTTCTATGTTTTTGCTGTTCATTCCAGTTAATAGAAATAAAATAAATGTACACTGACATTTAAACGTCTGCTTTTCATAACGGCATTACTTCAGTCAAAATAAAGGTGCTGCCTTATCCTGAAGATTAAATGGAGAATAAGTGTTGCTCGTTAGAGCCGTGCACTCAAACTATACCGGTCAGTACAGTCTGTTAAACCTCAGCTTTAAAACATGTTTTCAAACCTGTTTAAACATAAAGTCAACAAATTACAACCAAATTGACGTGTGTGAGAGACTATAGTGTCAGTGAGACTTTCAAACTAAAATGTTCACACTTGGAGTTTGTGCTGGTGATGACTCTCAGTTTCTACCACACCATTAGCTCAATAGTTGCAACACTTGAATGAATGAAAGCCATGTTTGTGTTTACTATGGATAATTGGCTGTGGCAGCCATATTGAATTGGGTGGGCCTAAAAATGTTAATCAGGTGTAGAAGTACATTTAATGAATACTTCCTTAAAGTTTATTAAAATCCACTCAATGTTTCAGGAGATACTTTGCTAACTTTGACAAACAACTACACTCACATACACAAAGACTAATATATTGTTGCTCACCTGTCGGCTGCAGGCAATAATTATGTAAGAAAAGTACCAAAACAAAAAGTATGTGTTTATCACCAACCCAACTTTACAAGAGCATCAGCCAGTGTCTGTCTTCTTCTTTGCCTCAGCTAAAGAGGAGAAGGAGGCTATGCATCTACACCACCCCACCCCAAAAGCAAAAACTTTAGTCTCCTATAACAGAAAATGAGTGCATGAGTCATGACAGAACTAACATAATCAGAGCTAACTGGTTACGAGCCTGTGACCCATAAAAATGATCATGATAAAGATCTACCACTATGTTTGTTACAAATACACTTGATTCCTTTTTTTGTTCAGACCTGATTAGGCAATGATTCTGTGACCTTATTAGTTTTCTTTGTTTTTTGTTCTGTGCTGCAATAGCAATACAATATATATTATTATATGGTGCATATTTAATCTAAGAAATGAGGATTAGAAAGCTATTAGAAGTATAAAAACATCTAGAAGTTCCAGCAATAAGAAAAAATGGCAAGCTATTCTAAGCAGACAATAGATCATTAATGTGGTGATCATTTGAGGACAGTTTAGAAGTATCAAAAGATGAATAGAATCGCTAGGGCCCATAAACATCTCTGCCTAACTTTTATAAAGATGACCTGTGATCATTTAAAAATACAATATAATCATTGCATTTTATGAAAAATTCTCTTCAGGCTTTGGTGAGTTGGACACAACCTCATGGAGCCCCCTCCAATGGTCCTGCTGGGGTTCCTTCTCGTTTATGGACTAGCCTGTGGTGTCCAGCTGACGCTTGGGAGTCTGTCAGGCAGTAGCCATGGCAAGACCAAAACCCAAGAATTTGGAAGCAGTGAGGACGATCTAGAAGGAGAGTTCCTCTATGCTAGAAGAAGCAAGCGTGCACCCGTGGACCAGCCGCAGGACAAGTGTTCCTATACTTTTATAGTGCCTCAACAAAAAGTTACTGGAGCCATCTGTGTAAACTCCAAGGAGCCCGAGGCAATGCTGGAGAATCGGGTCCACAAGCAAGAGTTAGAGTTGCTGAATGTGGAGCTACAGAAACAAAAGAGGCAGATTGAGACTCTACAGCAGTTGGTGGAGGTGGATGGAGGTATTGTCAATGAGGTCAAGCTTCTGAGGAAGGAGAGCCGAAACATGAACTCAAGAGTCACTCAGCTCTACATGCAGCTTCTCCATGAGATTATCCGGAAAAGAGACAATGCCCTAGAGTTAGCACAGATGGAGAACAGGATCCTGAACCAAACCTCCGAGATGCAACAACTCACCAGTCGATACAAAGATCTTGAGCACAAATACCAGCACTTAGCCTCTTTGGCCACAAATCAGTCGGCTCTTATTGTCATGCTGGAGGAGCAGTGCCAGAGTCGACCCCCTCAGCGTTATGTTCCCGTCCCCCAGCCACGGCCTCAATCTCCTCCACCACAACCACCCATAAACAAGCCTTTCCAGCCACCTGTACTTCCACGCAGTAGCAACCCAATCAGCAATGAGATCCAGAGTGATCAAAAGTCTCTTGTTCAGCCAATGCCCTCTGGTACACACAGCCCGTCCACAACAGACGAGCCTAAAGGTGAGTTCAAAAGTCCATTTAGAACATTTATTTTTAATGGCCTCTGGAAAAAACCTCCAGCTTCTATCCTAAATAGCCACAAGCAAGGCATTGTCTGAGCAACCACATCAATATACATAAGACCATCCATTCTTCCATTTAGAGCAATTTAAATATGTTCCACACATTCCAGCAGAACAAGATGTTGTTGTCTCTGGTCTTTTTCAGATGGATATCATCTAATTACCATAATTTAACTCACAAAAAGGCCAAAGAATATTTAGCAGCAAGGTTTATACTGCATATGTATTTAAAATGACTACTTTGCTGATCCTGTGCCCAATTGTTTTTTGAACATGGATAAGCTGATTTAGAATAAGATGTGGGGATTTGCATGGACTATTAACATTTTCTTTTTGTGAGGAACTCTGCATTAGTGGGAAAGAGTGGAGAACAACAATAAACGAACGCATCATTTCCAGGATGACGGGGGTGCTTTTTTCCATTGACATTTTGCACTAATGCCTACCATTAGAAAAGCAGCCTTTGAATTGATTGCTTGAAAAAAAGGGCAAGTAATTTCCTGTCCATGGTCATAAAATTAACACCCTTAAAAAAATATTCAAACCCTAAACACAAAGAGAGCAGCCCGCGAGCAGGAATGCAGTACAGTATGGAAAAGAGATTAAAGAGGTAGCAAACGGGGAAAAAGTCAGCAAGAGAAAGAGGAGGGGGGTAATTACAAACAGAAAAAGATACCCGGAATCAGTGATGTCATCTGTTCCAGTTGCACCAAGCAAGAATCAGTCATATGTTCCAGTGAAGGAGCAGACTTTATCAGGCAGAACAGAGCAGGCCAGGGCAGGGCAACTCTCTCTTGTCTCTGCTAAACAGAGACATTCCTGAGAGTGAATGGATGACTGAGCATTGGCCAAAAAAGACATTGACCAGAGCAAATTTTATGTAATTAAGACATTCTTTAAAGGCTGTGTAGGTATCATAATGGGTGTTTGTAATTTACATGCCTCTTTATTGTTTTATCCCTTTGTTGTACCCCTCTGTCACTAACTCTCCTATTACATTTACCCTCGTTTGCCCTTACTGTATTTAAATACTATGTAATGCATGCCAGTTGGCAAACTATACATGTGTGGACTTTTGAAAAAGTTTCAAAATCTTTCAAAACAAATTGCTGCCAGAGAGCCGCTTGCCCTTTTGCTTTTTCCAAATCTGCCATTTCAGTTTAGGATAAAAATCTAAGTGGCTTATGCAAGCAGGTTTCAGTAACTTTACCCATTAACCTGATGGCAGTTCTCTACCTTGCACTAAATTTGTAAAACATCTGTAGCAGTAATACAATTGCTGGAAAATACGACATATTAAATTTCCCTCAACCTATTGCAATTTTTGAAAAATGCTTGGTAGACATTCCGGCAATTTAAAGGAGTACCGGTATTAAAAGCAGAATTATTAATCTTAATTAGGTTTGTGTCAGTGAATTCATTAAAAAAAACTGCTAAAAGGGATAGTATGTGTGTTTGTAGAGAACTCAATCATGGTAGATGATGGAAACATGCTGGCTAAATTTTATTTCCATATTTCAGTAGTCATGATTCCCTTTGCCCTCGTGCCAGAGTTTATTTTGGCTGTGCAGCTGAGTGGCCATTTCCCTTGTGGGAAAAGCAGACAAAATCAATTTTAAACTCAAATAGAGCTTTTACTAAATACTGGAAGTTCTCCGTGTTGGAATATAACATTTGCTTTGTGCTTATGTATTTTTTGTGTGTTTTATTTTGTATTTATGAGGCACAACCGCAGTTTACCAAGTTTTCATGTAATCTGTCTGTTCAGGCCCATTCAGGGATTGTCTGCAGGCTCTGGACGATGGCAACACTGCAAGTGGCATGTACCTGGTGAAGCCAGAAAATGCCAACCGCCTCATGCAGGTGTGGTGCGACCAGAGACACGATCCAGGTGGCTGGACGGTTATCCAGAGGAGGGTGGACGGATCTGTCAACTTTTTCAGGAACTGGGACACATATAAGGTGCAACAACTTCACACCCAATCAAAGACTTTACAGTTTGAAGAGAAAGTGGTGGCTTGTGTTAGGTGTTCTGACACCAACCAGATGTGAACAACTAATGAATAGAGTTTTGTTGGGCTTTTGAAACTGGTTCTCCTCAGTGGTACCTGCTTCAGTCGCAGCTTTGTGACTTAATGGGTCCAACGAAATTCTCTTGTGAAATGACCTAAGACTAAAATACAAGTATGGGAATACAAATGGGGACTTAAATGTCACATTAGCTGAATGTGAACACTCATGACGTGCCAAGGAAATAATCTAATTTTCTAATCCTATTTTATAACATATGTCTTAAATGACTGTTTTTTTCAGTGTTGACCTAATTTCCATATCTATGAATGCTATGGAATAAAGCTTCCCACAAGCAAAGGGAGTTTATTGTAAAAGAAATGTCACTTCATTGCCAACAACTGATAAAAAAAGTTTTTGTTTGAATAGTAACATACATTTCCAAGACTTTTGCAAAATCCCTAAACTGCATGAAACTTCAATATTACTTTTGTACATTCACCAGAATAAATGTTTTCATAATTCAGTGCGTCACAAACTGGCCCACGGTGCGGGATGAGTAGAGCATTGAGTGTTGAGTTTCTTGAGGAATGAAGTGCATCCCGCTGTGTTTTCAATAATAAAATAACAGTGGGAACTTGGGTAGATGATGCAAGCTTTCGACTTGACTTGAAAGCTCCATTTCTATTAATGTTCCTTGACAACAACAAAAAAGATGAAAATCAAAACTACCTATAGCTCATGAGCAATTACCCCAAATCATCCTCCAGGTCATCCAAACTACCTGCTCAATTCTCAGAACATTCAAAGAAGATTTCCTAATCGTTCTGTTGTTTTTTTATTACTGCGCTTCGCAGCAAGGGTTTGGCAACATCGATGGCGAATACTGGCTTGGTCTGGAAAACATCTACTGGCTGACGAACCAGGGAACGTACAAACTGCTGATCACGCTGGAGGACTGGAGTGGCCGGAAAGTGTTTGCAGAGTATGCCAGCTTCAGACTGGAGCCCGAAGCTGATTACTACAGACTAAGAGTGGGACGCTATCATGGCAACGCTGGAGACTCCCTCACATGGCATAACGGCAAACAGTTCACAACACTGGACCGGGATCGTGATGCATACACAGGTAACAATCAGCATTTGGCAGACTAAAATTAATATGTTTTACTGTTTGTGCCTGACTGTTGTTTGTTTTTCCCCCTCCAATTCACTTAAAGGAAATTGTGCTCACTATCAGAAGGGAGGCTGGTGGTACAACTCGTGTGCTCATTCCAATCTGAATGGAGTTTGGTACAGAGGGG
>JAVCKU010000001.1:7802542-7823159 GCA_032273985.1 Hypsolebias coamazonicus
AGCCCTGTACATAAATAATAGAATATTGTAATCCACCAAATCATAAAACTTAAGAATTTTCAATTGATAAAACAAAAGAATAAGAGCTGGCACAACAAAAAGGAAGCTGCGGGAAAAACTGAACCTGAAAACAAACCGGAACAATCCGTCACCGCTTCATAAACGGTTAATCAGACCAAGAAGTCATTAGTGCCTCCATGTTAGCGAGCGCTCGCTACAGAAAACATATTTTAAAAGCTCACATTTAAAAACACAGGTATGTTTTACATGTTGGAAACCCTCCCAGCAGCTCATTAAACCAACACCAGCAGGTTAACTGGTACAATCTGAAGCACGTACTTTAATTTTTTTTTTTTTTTTTTTCTCGCTCCCGTTGTGCCTCGGCCCCATTTACGACCCTTTCTGTACAGTACGCTCGATTCATAAACAAATACAGCTGCTGCGTTTCATCAGGCCCGCCATTAGTCTTGTTGACGGCACCACAGCCCGCCAGAACATCAGGAGATGGAGAAATCTGCCACAAACTCCCCTCTGGAGTCTCGGAAAACTCCGCATTGTTTGTGAGATTCTGTTGTTATGTCTTTCAGCTGCCTTGTTTTTCTAAAGACCGTCATAAATTCTCCTGACTGTCAGAAAAGTTTGGCTTTAAAGGTTTTTTTTTAATTGGGCAGAGAAGGGGAATGGTTCGACAAAGAGCCTTTGCTGCATATTACACATGTTTATCGCATTTATTTTGTTCCATGCGAGCATTTTTTGTGTTTGTGAGTGGGGTGGAGGTTGCGTTACAACAAGACGGAGACAGAGGAGATCAATGTCCCTCCAGCTTGGGGGCCTTGGTTAGTGACTAACCGTCTAATTAGAGGGAAGGGAGAAGAACTGAAGCTCAAAATGAATAATTAGTGTCTTCTCCAAGTCTAGGCCAAACAATGCAGAGAAATGAAAAATGGCCACGGCACCACATCGTCGCCTCGATGGACGACCCGAACAGGCCGTGTCCCGAGGAGAACCCGGACGCTCGAGACGACGGCTGCAAGATGAAGAGGTGAGCAGATATAGTTTGTAGGCCACCTCAGGTGAAAGATAAGCACCTCCATTTATCATCGTGAACCTCGAGACGAGAGCGACGGCTCGTTCATCTGCTGCGACAGGAGGAATGAGATCATCACCACGGAGGTATGGAAGAATCGGACACTGTTTTTACACTTTTCAGTCTCTGCCATGTTCAAACAGCTGTTCCACAAACGTGCAGCAAAGACCAAAACTTTACTTTAAATGCTGGAAAAAATGTAACGCAAACTAAAGGCGGAGTAAAAATGCATAATTTTTACATCGTCATTGAGCAAAACTGACATTAAACAGCGTTTCAGATGCACCTCAAAGGATTTTAAGATAACAACGAAAAGTTTAAAGTAATGAAAACAGATTTATTTAAAAAAAAAAAAAAAGCTTTTAGCATAAAACATCTAAAACCCCTGATGGCTACTTGAAGCCATTAACGAACAATATGAATATTAAACAAAAATAATGAAATTGTTCTTTTCTTAGAGGAATTCCTTGTTTTCTTTTTTTAGTCAGAAGACTTTAGCAGAAAGAAAAAAATTACAGTTTAACAACTAAAACATTTTATTACTGTAGTTATTGTCACACAAATAAATGATTCAGCTTTTACTGTTAGTCCTGAAGTAGTTCAATTATTTAGAAACCTCTTACAAGTAATAACAAATGGCAACAAATCTATTTTTTCTTGTTTTTGTTTGTCTTTTGTGCTTTGTAAACAAATAATATCTATAAGGAGCTAAAATAAAAATCAGACAAATGAGAAGAATCAACTCAAATTATCCTAATTTTACAATAACTACGACACCCATTAATGAACTGAATGAAAATTGTTTTCCAAATTAATATAATTTTTTTTGTTTTTTACATTTTAAAAACTTTTTTTTTTTTTTCCAACATAAGCAAAGTTGCGTCACTTTGGCAGATGTTTGTGCCAAACACTGAGTGGACCGACATGAGCTTCAGCTCGCAAACAGCCTGTTGCCAAGTGTTCAATAAATTTTATTTTTTAATTAGTCAAATATCTCATGAACCACTGGACAGATTACAGCGAAACTCAAAATAATGATTGGATGTGCGTTAACTTTAATATCTGTATTCAACCCAATAAATAAATTTTAATAATTTGTACGCATCCTTAATGACTGTTTATTGTTCTTTGTTGTCCACTGTTGTCATCACTCTTTATTAAAATCAGGTCTCTCTTATAAATGAGTCCCCGAGGCTCAATGGGATTAACCAGTACAAATGAAGGTTAAATGAAAAAGATATCCACTACGGCTAACTGACTAACACAGGGGTTCCGAAAACTCATCCTTGAGGAACACCATCCTGCATGTTTTAGTTGTTTCTTTGCTCCCACACACCTTATTTTAATTAATGTTTGATGAACAGGCTTCTGCAGAACATGAATATGCAATTAAATCACTGAATCAGGTGTGTTGGAGCAGAGAAACAACTTAAACATGTAGGACGATGTTCCTCAAGGACCAGGGTTGGGAGCCACTGGTCTAACAAACACAAAAATTATAATAATGTGGCCAAATTTACAAATTTGAGGGTAAATTTGAAGTGGTAGTAGCAACTAGTCATCCCTAAGAGATCATCTGAGCACTAACTGATCCCAGAGAATGAGATTGTGCATAAAAAGATGTTCCAAATGGCTTTTACTCTGTCCCGTTTCATCTTAGGATGATTTTTCTATTAAACCCTGGCACGAAAGCAGACAATACTATTAATATTTCTTCTTTTATTGTCAACATTTAGCTAAATGTATCTTTGCGCTGAAAACTTGCACCTTAAACTCAAAGTACTCATGTAATTCATACGACCGAGGAACCAAGTCAAGTAGGAGGCCAAACAACACTCGCTAAAATACCCATTAAAGAATTTGCAATCATTTTCCTGACGCAGAGCGGTGCTGAGCTACATTAGGCTCCGAGCCATCGTTTGTGAGCCCTGTAAGTGGCCGACCTGCGATCCATCTCCTGCTCTGGAGACGAGCACTAAACAATGGCCGGGCCCGTCTTTCTCATTAGCAAACGTTCTACGAAACCGGCTCGCCTCCTAATCAATACCTTTAATTCCCTAATGGCCTCCGCTCGGTTTAACCGGACCACGCCGAGGGGAGCAGCGGAGAGAGGAAATCTCTACCTGATGTCCTCTGGTTTGTTTCTGTGGGAGTCCGTTCTTCCTGGTTTCTGTCTAAAAGACACAAGGGTTGAGAACAGAGGTTGAACACCGAGTGTGTTTAAAGCTCTAAGACCAGGGGCACACCTGACGACAAGGTGAGAGATACGATACCATGAAGCATGCTAATAGAGCTTAGTTTAGTTAACTTTGTCCTTGTTTACCTGTAGTGCATCTAATTTTTACTTTTTAGAGTTCTATTAAAACAGTGCAGTGGTTCAAGGTTCAAGGTTCAAGGTGACTTGATTGTCATTCGCATCATGTGGTACATGAGGTGGAACGAACTTATGTACTCAAGGTCCCAGTTACACCCAAAAATATCAATAACATAAATTATAAAAACAGAAACAGTATACAAGGATCTAAGATATGCACTAAGCAATAATAAAATAATATGGTGTATTAAACAGCAGCCTGAACATGAGTCTGTTGTGAGCAGATGGGTATGAATACAGCAGCTTATGGGTAAGAAGTCTGTGCTGTGCGCGCTCCCATGGCGCCTGATTACTTTTTAGTAAAACACCTGTGTTACAGCAATGTGAACTTTTGGAAATAAAGTGAGTATTAAAGCGTGAAGAACTCCCCCCAGCTGGGTTGACTTGGAGCACAACACTTTGTGTTTGATGGACGTCTCCCTGCTCTCCTTTTTGAAAACATGATGAATCAATTTAGCGACCCTGGAATAAAACCCTTGGCTTTAGTGATAACACCTTTTTATTTTCCAAACTTACATTGTATTTAAGAGAAAAAATACTAATATAGTAATTTTTTTTGTATGCCTGAAAATAGGTTCAGGTTGCAACAGGTCATTGTAATGTTATGGCCCCTTTCCACTAACGGTACAGCACGGTTTGACTCGGCACAGTTCCAAGGCTTTTCCAGTAACTATTATCTGTGGAACTGGCACCTTTTAGTTCCACAAACCGGGTGGGGGAGTGCAATATGCCCCACAGTTTGAGAACTACTGATTTAATGTCATTCTTTGCTGCTTTTTTTGTTTGCAGAACTGCGATCTATCTGGCTGCGATCTACAAGAGGCCAATCTGCGAGGGTCCAATGTGAAAGGAGCCATTTTTGAAGAGATGTTGACTCCTCTGCACATGTCTCAAAGTGTCAGATAATTCACCTGCACATCCAGCTGCCTTCATTCTTGTGTTTTTCCATCAGCTTATACAGTTTGCTCCACCTTTCTTGAAATTTCGCTTTACCTGTCTTACCAAACAGGTAATATATGCACATGCCTGGCATTCCGCCGATATCACATTAGCTTTAATAATCTTGCACTAGAGTTTATCCAGGGTTGTTGGTGTATGATTTTAAATGTGCAGCTGCATATATTACCAAAACTAAGTCACGTTCCTTCTGTGTATATGTATCTGGATGTGGTTTAGTGGTTCTACTTGCTTTATGTTTTGCATAAATTATATTTATGTCACATATTTGACATGTTTTTAAAGTTCAAAGCAAATCACGCAACCTGTAAAGCTGAGCTTAACTGAATGCTGCTGTCGCAGAAACAGGAGTGCAACATATTTCTTTTGAGTACGCTCCTTTATCTTTGCCGAATTTACCAAGCAATGCAAGCCAAAGCCATACTGTACCATAGCACAGCCTAAAAGGCTGCATGTGCCGTTGATGCACCATAAAACTATGCTACAGGCAAGTCAGCTTGAATATGCAATACATGATGTAGAGCTGTGGGGTTCCTCCTGTTTGAACATGTTGCTTCGTTTTGTGCTCTTTGAATCTACCTCTTTTACTAATTCACTGAGTGATCCACAGCATCTGAGTGACACGACTTATTAAAACATGATGTCATGTCCTCCGTCATTCGTCTGGTTCTAGTTGAGATGGTATCTTGCGCTTTGACGAGTAGTCTTTTTTTCTGTGCTGCTTTCCTGTTTGCATGAAATGTTTCTCAACATACTTGTTTATAACCAAGTTTATGTGAAGTGGGACGTGTCTTTTCACCGAAAGCGTTTGGTGTTTTTTAACGTTGAACAAATCCAGTGCTTCCAAAACTTTGAGTCTTTGTGAGTGTTGCTGTTTTGTGAAGGATCTCACCTCAGTTTTAGAGGGACAGTGTTTGCATGCACCTTTGTTTGTCTAATGGTGAAGTTCCCCTTTTGCAGCTTGAAGCTGCTTTGATGCAATATTCAGTGAAACGGTAGGTACAGTCTGTAAGCGTGACCGATGAAGGCAATCATACTGTGGAGTTTTGACTCAAAAGGTGTTATCAGCTACGTTTTTTTAAATTGTAATGCATCTCAATGGTATTCCTGATTATTGCACTCAGATATAGAACAGTTTCCTCAAATGACTGTTAAAAATAAACAGCTATGAAAAAGAAAGTTTTTGGTTTCTATTTTAGCCTCTCTTGTGTTTCAGCTCTACACACATGCTTAACATTCACCGCAAACATTGCAGAAAATGACCGGAAGTTCTGTCGCCTGCTGTTTGTTGAACACCGTGTAACACCCCGTTTGTACACTAAAGCGTCATGTTTTAACAGCTCTGCGGGTTGTGTCATGTTGCTTAATCCCACTTTGTGCCACCCCCCCAAGCGGCAGCGGCTTATATAAACCAAAGTGCAGCATCGTTTACGAACAACAGCAACCAAGAGGTGGTTGTATTTCTGAATAACAAGGCAAAGTGTTCACAATACAGCACCAAGAGGTAAGAGAAATTAGGATTTAAGAAAAATATCTCAAAAGGGCTATTTGTGAAATGAAGCGTTTTTTTCTTTTCTCCCTCAGAATGGCGGTGAAACCCTTGGCTGTGTGGCTGCTGCTGCTGGGGACGGTGGTGCCGCCGGGTTGCTGCCAGCACTGGTCGATCGGTCTGAACCCAGGAGGGAAGAGAGAACTGGACAGCTTTCCAAACACACTGCAAAATGTAGGTGTTTTTATCAGAACACAACATTTTTCACATTTTCTGCTCATAAGTGTCGCTGATTTTGTTTCTTGTGACAGGTAGTTGAAGAGCTTGCACACATGGATGCACCTTGCAGAGTTCTGAGTGGTGAAGAGGAATCCCCTTTTGCTAAATTATTCAGAATGAAGGGGCTTCTTGTAAGTTTTTATTTATTTTTACTGTGGTGTTTTAGACACTCGTTTCAAATTAAAGTCTAATCAAACTCAACTTGCAGAACTTTAGAAAATTTTAATGATTTGTTTCTTCAAAACCTAAAATTAAAATGTCTTTTTTTTGTTTGTAAATTTTGGACAAAAAACCTTCATATTAACAAAGTTAAGTATCAAGTCTCTTTAGGTTTGTCTCTGTAAGCTTGACACATGAAGTCATTAGAACATTAGTCCATTTTCTTCATGACCAAACTCACCTGTACATTAAATCATTCCAGAGATTTGAAGTCAGGTCTGTACTCTGACTGATCATTGCAGGATATTTACGTGTTTCTTCCTAAATCACTGTGTGTTGCTTCAGTCGCATCTTTAGAGTCATTGTCCTGGAAGGTGAACCTCTGTCCAGGTCTCAAATCTCTGGAAGATGCCCCAACAAGATTCCCTGAAACTTTTCTCTATGCTTTGATTTATTTATTGGTCCTTCAACTCTTGCTGCCACCGCTGTGCTTCACTGTGGATGTTCTTGGCATCATGAGAGGCGCTAGGCTTGGGTTCAAACAATTAAAACGCCAGAGTGGCAATAAAATAAAATAAAAAACGAGAGAACAAAAAGATTTTGGGGTGAACACATCTGTGACTCACTGTGATTTATGAGCGTAATGGTTCTGATTAAATAACACGTACTCACATTTCTTTCTCCTTTTCAGGGGAGTGCAACCGATGGAGAAAATGGACATCGAGGATATAAAAAATAATTCTTGATATGTTATAAATTCAATACGTGCATAGCATGACTTCTTCTATATCCAAATCACAAATAAAAAAGTTTTTTTGTTGTAAGATTCATTTTGTGATTATTTAATGCTGTAACATTGTTCTATCTCAGTTCCTGATGACACAGACTGACAGAGAGACCGACAAAAAGCTTGAAGAACTTAAATTAAACCTTCATCCAAGTTATAGTGATGTTGGACAATAAAACTAATATTGGTCTTAAAAGACAGCAAGTGAAAACATCACTGTCATCCAAAATGCCAGGAGCTAACATTTTATATTAACCATTTAAGTAGCACTGCTTGTAATATTTATTAGAGAAGTTTAAGTCACGTGGAATAAAGTTTTTGATTATCTTTTCAGCTTACTGTTTTCTGAAAGTGAGAAACTTAGGACAGTGAATGTCTTAAGGGTTGAATAGGAATATACACGAGCGTTTGCTATAAAATAAGTTTTGAACTGTTAAAAAAAATCTATTTGAAACTCATATTTGAAAAGTGTTAATTACATGAATAAAAATAAAATCAGGAAAATTTCAAAAGAAAAAGATCAGATTCGCTGACTGAGTTTCAGTCCTAACAAGTCAAATGTATTTATGAAGCACATTTAAAACAGCAGCTGTTAACAAATGTGCTTCATAATAAAAATCAATGGCAGTAATTAAAGACAAAATAATAACAAATTGATTAAAAGCTTCAAAAGAAAAAAATAACAATAAAAATATTAAATCACACGTTGAAAACGGTGTTTTCAGGAGAGATTTAAAAGCAGGAGGTGAAGTGTCCGTCTAATAATGAAGGGCAGATTGTTCCAGAGTTTAGGGCCCACGACTGAAAAAGCCTGATCTCTGAACTTCAACCTGGTTTTTGGTCCAACCAAAAGCAGCAGATCAGATGATCTCAGTGCCCGAGAAGGAACATAAGGTTGAAGTAAGAGAGAGATGAGGGTGTAAGGACATTAATGCACTTAACATCCTAGCTGATTATGGTAATGATAGACTAGAGGTCAAAGGTCAGCTTTCCTAAGCTCTCTATTATTTTTGTCAGAGTGACAGTTTATATCAGCTTCACAGGAAATCAAAATCAATTCCTGCCATACTAAAGAGACTCAATGACCAAAGGATATATATTTTTTTTGTTTTGGTGGTAAAGCTCATCCATGTCATTTGTGGATGTATTTTCTTTTATACCTAAAATTTCAAACATCTTTGGTCAGATAATGTAATCCAAATTACTTCAGCCCATTCCACAAGATGAAATTTGCACTTTGCAAAGCATAATCGAATAAATGTTCAGCAAATGACTATATATTAATAGTATTCATATCATAGCTTCAAATCAAAACTAACACTAAATGTAATGCAAAATACACATTGCCAAAAATCGTACCTGACTTCATCTTAGCTTCTAATATAAAACACTGATGTGTCATCCCGACATAATTTAGTTAAATGCGCTTTATGGAAACTCTTGTTCAGGGTTCCTGGCTTGGTATTTCATGGCTCTTAACTGTCTGGGACTCAACAGATATTTAGGCTAATTTAGGATCACAAGCCTTTGCAATCTTATACTTTTAAATAAGCTGAACAATTTGTATTTCACATCCCATGTAGTACTTTTTTTATGACCATAAGAAGGAAAAGTTAAAATCAAATTCTCAAGAATTCTCTTTAATTTTTTTTCAAATTGTTTAGCTTTGTGGTGTCATTTGATAAATGTTTTCCCTTTCAGAGTATTTTTTTTTTTTTTTAACAGCTAGAAGACGGGAAACGTTATTGCCAAGTCAAGAACTTGACAGGAGATTCTCCAGGACTGGAAATAAATGCACGACATTGAAGTCGTATGAGAGTAATGCATCTTTTAGTTTTAGTTATGCTGTTGCTTAGACTTGGTGATTTCTATTTGCACTCCACATGAGGAAAATAAATCTCCAAATGATTTGTGATTTAACATAAGTATATTAACAGTAGTATTTACCTTTTTTATAATTAGTTATATTACTATGCTTTTCATTAATTTGTACAAAAAAATGACCAACAAGCTTTATGTTACTGGGATCGTCTCCACCCTGGAGGTTCAACCGTGACTTGGTATCTTAGTCATACATTTATTATAAGGTTGAAATGCTTTTATTGATGAAACGTTTATGTAACTGGTATTAATGTTAAATCAATCCCCTTGTAAAAAGAAAAAGACAAACGAGATCCAAATCAGCGTCTTTATTTTACAAACGCATTTTTCTAAGGACATTTTATGTATAATAAAAAGGCAATTTACAAGCTTAAGAGCCAAAATAAAGCAGCACAGAATGATTATGAGTAAAATATATCATTTGAATAAATATATTTATTTCATGCTATAAAATAAATTCATAAATGGCAATAGATACAATGTCAGCTGTAGCTAGCTTCATTTACTTCATAGTTGTATAAAAGAGTAGAGTTCTGAGGTTCACAGTTGGGTTGTGAGGTTGTGTGTAGAGTGGATGAAACAGGATGGGACATTTCTGCGGTCTTGGTTCGGTTCGTGGTCTCCAGTGGGCCCAGAGTTTCAGTTCTGTGGAAATTTCGGGCTCACTGAGACCTTGAGACAGAATGCTTGGGAGTCACTGACTGAAGACTTGTTTCCCCAACCTGAAGAGAACTGCACAATTACACCATGGACAAAGGATGAACGTCCACTGAGACCACGTTTCGCATGATATACCCTGAGTTCAATGGTTGTTTTTTGCCTCGTCACCAAACGCATGCAAACCAGAGACGTTATAGTGCACAGTTTCAGGATTCAGAAAAGGGAGAGAGCATCATCTAACCAGAACCTTCCCCTCTGCTCTTGAACTGCAACCACTGTCTTGAAACAGGAGGAGCCACAGGAGATCACTGAACCTCAACAAACCAACAGACAGCCCACTCCCTGACAGCGGCGGAGCAGCCCAAACATCCCTTTCATCATTTCACTCAGGTGGAGGTGCACCTGGGAGTTCTATAACCGAACCACGTGTTGCAGTCTTCCGATTACCACGAGCATTTTAAACACCTCTTAGCAACACTTTTTCCACTTGATTACTTTTGAAGTCAACTTGTCCAAAGGGGGAAAATACGTAAACCAAAAAAATTACTGTGGTCCTCCGTTCATTTAACAGTTCCCTGACGTTTTAACAGCCTTGATGATCCCAATACACCACTTTTACGTTCAAAACGGTTATTGCTTTTCTTTCAATACACAGTGGACATAAACTGACAGAAAAGCCGTGGAAGACTTATGATTTTTTTTTTTTTTTATTATTTAAGCCCGTATCAGTGTTCGTCAACTACCTGAAGTGAGTTTATTAGAAAAGGAATAGGACGAGCTGCAATTTCAAAAAGTAGTCCGACAGCCTTCCTTGTAAACACTTCTTGTTGATTAATTGTGGGCAGAAATGAAGTTCCTTTCACTTTCAGACAGCTGGAACAAACAAAAAAAAAAAAAAAAGCTGACACTGAGCCAATTGAAGAACGTGTCAAAGATTAGTTAGTTCTGTAAAAGCTTTGAACAATTCTGCCTCTACAAACCAATCATAAATTTGTTAGCTCATTTAAGAGGAAAAACACTGACTAGTCCAAAAGCACCACTTAAGGGAAAAAAGGTCTATACCCATCAAAATAATTGTGGGAAGTACAACCGAGTCCCTAACAGGTAGATAGTTCAAGACGACTTTCCAGATGGAACAGATCTGTAGTTTTGACTAATAATCAAGTGCACAGGCAATGAAACAAACAAACAAGCTTGAAGTTTAACTTTCAGTTGGCAATTTTATAGAATTTTGTGGTTGACCAACGTGCAATTCAACTACAGTAGGATAAGCTTTTTTCTGCACACAGTAGATTATCTGCTAAATGTTCAAACCAGTGACGTTCGGTGAGGTTTAACAGGTGAGGCTGACTCGTCTGCTCACATATATGAACCCAAAATAGAAGCTTATATTTCAATTTAGACTTTTTCGTTTTTAAAGGCATCAAATTATGTTTTAATCAACTCCACACTCCTCTTTTTAAAATAAATAAAACATGTATTATCTCACCTTTATTCTAAGATGAATGAGTTTGGAACAATCTGATAACTCTCAATCAGGTCATCTGGACAGTTTCTTTTTAGTAGAAACGTTTCACCCTCACTCCAGAGGGCTTCATCAGTCAGAGATGTTTGGAACAATCCTTTACTTTTGAGATATGATCTTCTATTTTGTCTACACAAATTTAAATGAGTGTACCGATTTGCTACACCCCCACAGACCCTCTGTGTAACACACAGAGCCTGCACCTGCTTCAATGTCCCTACGGGGCAGCACTGCCCCCTATCAGTGCAGCACGGTACTTTCAGCCGCACCCTGTGTATTTTCAGCATTATGACCGATTAGAAAGAAGAAATATGTCACAAACATTAATTCAATATATTAGACAGACTGTGGAACATCAACATGTGTAATCAAATGTATACTGGTGATATAGAGACAGCAATGAGCATGCTCCAACTGCCTACTTCATATACAGTATTTTATGACACAGCGCCCCCAGAGGTGAACCAGAGCACTATACTGCCTCACCCAGCACATTTATTCCATGTTTTAACAGGCAATGCGTAAATTCTGTGATTTTGACCACTGAAATAATTCAGGAAATGGTTTTATAAAACATTTTTATAGAAGAGTCAAGTGGTTAAATGTATTTTCTCTGATCAATGTCAATATTTTACTTGTCATGACAGTGAGGCAAAGCCTCACCTACCTCCCCCGACTGCACGTCACTGATTCAAACAGTTTCCTGCTCCAAGAGAACAAAGGAAGTAGATTAATATTCGTCATGCATCTCCTTCCTTCAATGAAACGCCTCACCTGGAGTACGTTGCTCAGATTGTCTTACAGTCTCTGAACATCTGGGCACTGGTGTGCAGGAAAGTCTGCCTCATCTGATTGTGATCAACTGCTACAAAATCAGTTACTCGTCCCCAACACCAAAAAAAGACTAGGTGAACATCAGAAACAACGGTCAATTCAAGGGTAATACAAAGAATGACATAAATTAATGTTTATTCTTTCTTGGCACCACTTTATAAGAAATGTGGTCATATTTTTCTATTATTCTTATTTGTTCTAAAATGAAGGAGGCACAACAATCCAAGTGCCAGAATCTAATAAATAAAGCTTGTGGCAAGGCACTAAGTTTAAGATGCCACTCTATGTAGTATTCTCTTTATTTATGCAGACTTTAAGCAGTTATGTTACCTATTGCACAACCTTTCTATCACCAACTTTTGTATGGCTTCATATATATATTATTTATGACTTCATTACTCAATATCTGCACTGCAAACTGCTGGAAATTTTACAGAATTGATTGTGAAAGGCTAAGAAATGAACAATGATAACAATGAACTAACCCTACATTATGATTCCTAATGAGCATTCAGTTACATAATATAATCAAAACTGGCTGTAAAGGTCACCTATTAGTCTTTGGTGAGATGTCTTGGCACAAAAAGATTTAGCTGTTTTTACCCTTTGTTCATAAAATAGTGACATTTTTTCCACCCCTAAAAGTAAACATACTCATTTATTGTCTAAATAAGGGGCAAAAGCTATCACTGTAAAATGTAAATGAGTCAACATCTTATTTTGGTGAGGTCAGAGCAGTTGACAAACCTGCACGTGTCAGCTTCTTACAGATATAAACTTTACAAGGTAAACACTTATAGACTGACAGGTTGTTTGTTGTAACAAAGTGTTTGTGATTGATTCACACATAAGGATAAAGAAAAGCTAGCTATAGTAATTTTAGCAAAAAATCACCAAATTTTGGTTTGCCATTTTTGTCTGTTAAGGAGTAAAGATGACAACTGTACATTCAGAGCAATTAAAAACAGGACAAATGTAAATTTAGACAAACGGACAATATTCTCCCACCAAATGCACAACAAGCAGAACATAAATGAAAACTGTCAAGATATTCAGTTTTAAGTACTACGCAAAGGCCAGACAGAAAAAAAATATATAACGTGTGCTCTTAAAAACAAACAAACAAACAAAAAAAAAAGGCTTTTAACATCTTGATTGTGAATAAGAAAGCAGAGTAGCACAAATAGAACCTTCTGGCTGAGCTTTAAATTTGCAAACAATTAATCTGGCCCTTTTGAAGAGCCATCTTATATAAAAACTACCCAATCCCTGATCCCCATAGCACAAAGAGTATAGATAAAAAGGTCATGCCACATGCATGGCTTGTATCAAATAGTATTCATGAGATTGCCGAGTATCCAAGTTGTTTTAGTTAAATTTACTGCAGTGAAGCAAGTCACTCAAAACACACACTTGCTGAATCGGGATTGAAAACGACAGATTTGCTCAGTTTAATCACCTGAGCAGCACTTTGCCCAACGGTCACTCTGCAAACTGCATCGATACTTTGAATAACCAACTACATTTTAAAACATGTACATTTTAACCTTAATTCTTCTACGCCACACCTATGACAATGTAATAAAAGTTTGACATATGAGGAAATGATGTTCCCGATGTGGAACACAACGGAAAATTGAAACAAAGTATTTTCAAATAATGGAATAAAAACCATCTGACAATGGCTGAGATTCCTTTTGTTCGACCTTTTTGCATATTGTTCAAGACTGTTCCTTATGTGCTAAGTTGACGAGTACCCATGTCTCTGTCAAACACTGAGTTTTAAATTGGAAGCCTTCCTCAGGTTAAAACAAGCACACAGACATTAATTATGTATAAATATGCCATCAGGCTATAGAGGAATATAACTTACTTTATAACTACGTGAGCGTATTTCACCCAGTGTATGGATGATAGCATCTACAACCACACCTGGGCCAACTTGAGAGAGACTTCCAGTAGTGATGTGCGATAAAATTCTGAAGTGTTTTGTTTAAAAATTATTACAATACAGAAAAAAATGTAATCTTGAAATTATACAATAGCCATTCACCTAAGCTGTTTTCCCCACATTTGTCAAAAGCACATAAGATAGCAAACTTAATGCACTCCTAACATAGCACCTTCTTAATAATAATTTTATCCTGGCTGACCACGAAACAAGAACTTGGTTCTTAATCCATACATTCAGCAAGGAATACCCCTCCCCCCCACACTTGTATCAAGGCTTTGTGTTAAAATAACATTTCTTACAGAGTTTGGCAATAAGATATACTGTACATAAAACCTTAAACAGATTCAAACGGTGCACACGTTTGTGCATTGTAGGTTCCTGGCTATGAGGTAGAACCCGGTGAGTTTCAGTTAAGTTAAAATACTGTTTGTTGTGAGTATGTAGTTGCATCATGAGGTATTGAACGGATATGTCACATGAAGCTTTGCACTGGCAGAAAAATCATTCCTTGTGAGTAAGTGACCTCCAGTGGTCACATGTGCAAAAACAGGTCAGATAAAAAGGTGATATGACAAGCGTCTTACCAGAGCTTTCACATTATCAATTATTGCAACATGCCTATATAACTCTAAATATTTTTTTAATGTGGAAAGATAAAAGAGAAATCAACTAGAGGTCTTGATTATTAGGACCACCTCAAAAATAGTAAGCTGTTACTCCCTTTGCTTAAATGATTTTTTATATATATACAAAGCATTTGTTATCCCTCTGCATTTAGCGACACACTTTACAAAACTGACAGAAACCCTTGACTTGAGAAATGTTCATAGTAGAGAGCTGATTCAAAAAAGGGGATACTTTAGATTGAGTTGAAATAATTATTTCTTAAAGCTCGCTTCACTTGAAGCAGGACCTAAAAATCACATCTTGACGCTTGAGCCTCCTCTGGACTACATTTAGAACTCTCCTCCATTTCATTAGCCGGCGCCTCTTCCGCATATTGTGCCTCAAAGGCCATCCCCTCTGTTGCATTATCTTGGTCTTTTTGACCTGAGCTTCCCTCCATCCTCTCTGGGGAGTCCATATGATTGTTAATCTCTGATGCGCCCATGTGCTTCTTCCTCAGGTGCTGGTTAAGGGTGCCCTGAAATGGGAAGCATTTACCACAGATTTGACAGTGGAAGGGCTTGTTGTCTGTGTGGCCGCGGATGTGGTACTCCAGCTTATCTTTCCTTGTGTACTTCTTGCCACAGAACTTACAAACAAAAGGAGTAATTCCCATGTGCAGACGCATGTGGCGGTCCAGACTTCCTTTCTGATTGAAAGACTTTCCACAGTAGATACAAATGAGCCTCTCGTTGTAGGGATACCACTGGCTCCGGAGGCTACGCTCTCGAACATCATTTTCCAACCCAGTGGCCCCCACAACTGATTCACCATCCTCAGAGCCTGGTTTCATTTGACTTAGCACTCCTGCTGGAATTGCCATTGGACGCTTGGCTCTGGCTCGCCCACCTCTGAAACCACTGAGCAAGGAGCGAGAAGGACTGGAGCTGCTCAGGTTGACAAAGGATGGCGAGGAAAGCCCTGAGTAAGAATAGGCAGCAGGCTGGATGACAGGACCATAAGAACCCACACTAACGGCCACAATCTGATCTCCATCCACAAGCTCTGTGTGGTAACCATCATCACCAGCTGAGGAACTATCTGAGTAGGTTGGCCTATCATTTTTTTCTATCTTTACATGCACATCCGTTACTTGCCCATCTTTGCCAATAAGTTCTACTTGCTCCATTTCACCATCCATGGGGGCATCGTGCTCAGACACACCATCACTACTGCCACGATCTGACTGGCCCTCCTCTTGCTGTTGCTGTCGTACTCTGCTTTGGCCTTTTCCTGCCAACTCCAACCGTGCTTCAACACTTGGCTGATTCTGCCGGGAGTAATAAGGGGGGGAGATCTGGGTAGGGTTAATGAAGAGGCTGCTGTCATTCATCCCATTGTGACTTGTCTGTAGGCTGTCCTTCTCTGGGCTGGAGGAACTAACTGGGAGGCTGATCTTAGAATGGATGCCCTCCAGGATTTGAGTACACTTGTCAATGATGGCCTGCATCTGCAGAAAGCTAGCTGCGGTGAGGAAACTGATGATATCCTTAAGCTGTAGGGACATGTGGCCCGTGTAGCAGAAAGCAAGAAGCTGCTCAAACACCTCGGGGCTTTTGATGACCGAAATGGAGAGACCGCTCATGGTGCTGAGAGCCGAGTGGTCACGAAAGTAGGGTGAACTTGCTGCCAGAACGGCTTTGTGAGCACGAAATGGCTGACCCTGAATGTGAACGATGATATCACACAACTTCCCTTGCAGCCGCAACTCATTGAGTTGAGTAAGAACAGTGTTGCTGAACTCCGGCACATCAAACTCGATGTAGCTGCCGTCGTCCATTTCTTGGATATGTTTCTCCAGTTTGCCGACAACCTAAAAAGCAAAAGAAAAGAATAAGAGGCAAAACATCAGTCGACTGTCATTGTCCAATACAGTCCAAATATTTAAAACCACCATTATATTATTGATATTTTCATGGCAATAACTCAAGAGTTTCTTTCTGGCTCGTTTTTATCCATTTTCTGTCCAGTCCTTGTACCTAATCATGACAGTCTATAGTGAAACTAATGCAGACATGTTCCTGTTTTTAATATTTTACATCGCCTTACAGCCCTGCTGCTTTTGTTGTTTTGAATACCATTTTCTTTCACTTGTTCTTCTCAATATGTAAGTTTTCTTTTATGATTGTCTACTGTTGTCATCACTCTTTGTTAAAATCCCGTCTCTCTTGTTAATGAGTCCCGAGGCTCAGTGGGATTAACTGGTATAAATAAAGTTTGGATGAAAAAAGTGAGGTAAATGAGGTAAGTGAACAAGTGGTGGCCAAAAGCCTAAAAAACATTATCTACATTAAATGTATATCTGAAAGTTAACTTTATGAACATAAAATAATCACATCAAAAAGCTGACAATACCTGAGAAATGTATAAATCTTTAGTTAATCTACTCTATGCCAAGTTTTTAGGAAAGTTATTTTGGAATCACCATATTTGTAACAAAACACAATTTTATGTCTGTCAAAAAGTATTATCATGGGTATTTATAATAAAGTAAGCCAACAACTGGAAATAAAATGTGTTTTTGTGACAGCCTGTTAGTGAACAGGTGCCCAAAGCATTTAAAACTGGTTATTTTCAAAGTTGTCTAAGCTTGAGACAAAATTCTAGTTCATATCTTGAATTTATGACTTTATGCATGGATAAATCCTAGTACAGTGTTAACTAGCTTAACAAACAACCAGAAATCATAACACTGAAAATTTTTAGGTACATGAAGTAGACTGAAAAAGAAAATACCTTTGACCTTCAGAAAGTTTTTGTTGTTTAAACGATTCTAATTCAATATAAGAAAGAGTTCCTAGTTTCCCAGAAACAAAATTTAAAGAAACAAGTGCATAAAGACTTTTGCACAGTCCTATGTTAAATAAAATTAACATAACTAATAACCCTTTGTGATAACCTTTCTCCATCGTGAACATTCTTTTTAATAAGTTAAATATATTTTCAAAAATTGCAAACAAAAAAGGGCCACAATTTGGTATTTTTAAAAAGTATCAACACAACTAAATTAAAATAATAACCAGACAGATCTGACAGTGATGAAAATGTCATAGTTTCTTGTGGTTGTGTTACTGCAAAAACCATGGAAGTTTGTCGTCATTCACGTAATAATTCTACATAGCACCACTAGTTAGAATTTATGTATGCATCTACTGTATTTCAAGACGTACTGAACTGTGGTAAAACTGTAGTTGGATGTTTTGGTATGCACATACAGTAAATGATAATTAAAGCAATGTTGATATATGGGTGAACTCTAACTTGGGTGAAATTTTACTCCTAAAACAAAACAAAGTCAGTTTGATTAAGATTATTGTGAATGTTATTTTGCATGCAATAAAGAAAAGTGTGCTGTGAATGTATGGCATTTTAGTGTACTATGCCAGTATTTCCCAATCTGGGAGGTACTAAAACTTGGGGGTGTTGAAGAGTTTAAAGGCATAGACTAAAATTATTACTAAATGTCTAGGTGGAAAAGACCAACAAACAGAGGCAGCATCCTGAGTCAATTTTTTTTAACAAACTACACTGAACAAAAAGTATAAATGGAACACTTTTCTGTTTTTGCTCCCATTTTTCATGAGCTGAACTCAAATATCTATAACTTTTTATGTATACAATCTTTTTTCTCTCAAATATTGCTCACAAATGTGTGTAAATCTGTTAGTGAGCATTTCTTGTAGAGGTGCACCGATTGCAGTTTTCTGGCCCATCACCGATCTCTAAAAAAATCGGACCTGCCGATTCCGATTTTGTCCGACCGATTTAATTTTATAAGTGACACTGTCAGGTGTTATAAGGTCAAAATGCACCTTCAATTTTCCAATCTTATTTTACTGAAAAACATACCCTTGAACAATATCCTAGAAACAATACAAACTTGTTTGAACTGGCCATGAGGTAGTGCTCTGAAATATAAATGAAGTTTAGACCATTGTTGTTACAACTACAAAACAACCTGTTAAATCGGTTTCTCATCTAAGTATTGTCCGATACACAATACTTTTGTTTTTTTCTCCAAAATATTGTTCAAGTTGTTGAGAGTTTAAGGAAAAAAAATACAATATAAAATAAAATAAATAAACACACACACCATTTTTATCATCTTAAATTCTAATTTTAGTGGCTAACAAGTCCTTTTGTCTGGATAGTTTGGGCTCACATATGAAAAGGTTTGGTCAACCCTGTTTTAGATGATTAAGCATGACTTTTATTTCATCAAAGCATAAATTCGGGCGGTTTTCATCACAAATCTCGGGTTCTCCAAACTGAGATTGCTTTGATGGCTGCCTACTAATACACCAGCAACTCAAAAGTGTCACACAAGTCAGCGTTTGATCAAAATCAGAATAAGAACTTATAATTTTAGCAAGGAATTTTCCTAATTCCAAACCTGACAGAAGGGAAAGCTGACACAGCGCCAGCCGTTGAAGACATAGTATCCAGAAGGGCATTTCTCCACACAGGTGTTCCCATGCAGGAGGTTCCTGCAGGCCACGCAGCTGCTGGCGTTCCCCGTCTCCGAACAACCACCCAGGCACTGGTCATGGCAGCAGTGGCCCTCAGGGCTGCAGGCGCCATGTTTGCATTTATCACTGCATACTGAGAATAGAGTGACATGAAAAAGTGGGAAATAATGGGTTAATTTCAGATTATACAGGGACCAAAACATTAAAATATCTTGTAGAGTTGTAGTAACATGAATAAAAAAGGCAGAAGGATTTATTGCACACGATATTTTGTTTTATTTAATACGCAATGGCACAAAAAAGAGCTGAGAAGAAACTAAAGCCATGTGGTCAAAATGCCTGGCAGGCTGCATTTTGCTCTGAGCTGAGATCAGTGAGAGAAGCATGTTCAAATTTAGTGTTTGTAAAGAAATACTCAAATACGGCTGCACAAACTATATGTACGGCTTCCCCTCAGCAACACTTCACATCTTATCTTTATTCTTGTGGTGTAATGACTGGTATTTATATCCAACAAAACTGTTACCTAACATACACCCAGAGAACAAAATTGGTAAAGCAGATCCTTCTGTGTTGATTTGCACAAAATCTCACAATTAAAGTCAAATCAGAAGTGAAGAACACAAAAAAGCTCTGGCTGTAAACATTCCATCAGACAAACCCTGACTACCTGTCTCACATCCGTGGAGAGTCAATGACCGCACGTTACATGGGACGGTCAACAGCAGCAGTCTGCAGTGCCATGGAAACAACCTGAACAGCTGGAGAGTTGATGTATTGGTGCTTTCGTTTAACCCACTGGGACAGAGTTTTGTCAAGAGCCTGATTAACAGTCAGGCCGGGCCCACGCCGTGCATCTGGGCTAACTATGGGCCAGTTGCGATCCGTTAGGTCTCACCGTAAACAAGATAAAAAAAATTACATGTACAAGCTTAGCTAAAAACAAGATGTCACACCAGAAGTTACTGGGTGGGACTCGGGCGGCATTAATTGAAGAATTAAATCCAAGTTTAGAAGTACAATTAAAAAAATTTTGCAGTAGCAGTTAGTTGATTGCAACTAAAAAAAGATTCAAAACTATCATAGGAAAAGCTCAAATTAAAGATATGAACAGATCAGACTGTTGACAGATGTGTGATAACCACAGTCTCATTCCACGTGTCACATTATACTGTGGGTTGTATCAAATACCAACAAATCCAAAAACATATACTGTATGTCACAGAACACAGTACAAACAGTGTAAGGCTGTTTGACGCCCTTTGTATGAGGGAAAATTGCTGCTTTGAATAAATTAAAAAAAAAAACTATTTGTTGTAAATTAAAAATGGCCATATTTCAGTTAAAAATCTAACACCCAGAACTGCAGATTAATTAGGAGTACTTTATGCTATTACAAAGCTCTGAAGTTTAATACAGGAATGGTTTTTGGGCTTTGCAAAACGCCACCTCTGTGAGGACATCACATGAGAACTTTCATTGCCAAGGCTCAAGCT